>JAYMSP010000056.1:0-99028 GCA_036897095.1 Plantago elongata
ATATATATATATATATATATATATATATTATTCTATATCATTTAGTTGTCACAAATCATCATGTACATACTTCGTAAACCAGCTTTTATTTGTAACCCACTTCAGTCACATAACATGTTTTATACATTTTTATTCTCCACCATTTTGTGACAATATATGGTCACATGTAATGATATTTTCTATTTATATCTAAATTGTTGATTCTTATTTTAATTTCACTTATTTTAATTAGTCCCATGTTTATGTCATTTGACAATATTAATGTTTTAGGTAACTAGAAAATTAATTATATGGAGTATTGTTTAGTAAAAGGAAGCAAATATGGAAATGTAAATATTTATCGAATTTGACTTATTTACAAATATATATTTACAACATGTTTAGCACTAAAAATTACACACACATATATATATATCAATCATATCAACAAGATTCACTATTTGACTATGAACTATAATAATTAGCTACAAGTTCAATAAGAGAGATGTCTTGTGTCTTGTAGCAAAACTTTTCCTCCAATTCCTACGAAAATCTGAAAAAAAGAAAAGAAAAAAAAAGGAAATTAGTTAGAACAAGATACATAGTAAAAAGAAATAAGCAAAGAACAAGATATATAGTAAAACACAATGAGTAATGTAAAAGGAATTTATAAATAAATGTGTAATGTTAATTACCTCAAAGGAGCATAATACCTACAAACAAGAACAAATAAAAATACATTAGTGTTGTTATTTGAATAAGCATAATTTGAGGAATTAAATTAACACTACAAGAATAAAAATACATTAGTATCGTTATTTGAAAGTTATTCGTCGCGATTCCCAGCAACGAATTGGTCCGTTTGGAGACGGACCAGCGAATTGAGTGTTACGCTCAATTCGTCGCTATTTAGCGACGACCTACTTATTCGTCGCTAAATAGCGACGAAATAGGGATGGATAAACTTTCTGTCCCTATTTTTAAATAAAAACAAAAGCTGAGACGACGTATAACGTATGCGTCGCTGCATCGGATATAAGCACCAACGGGGAATCCTGTTGTTCTTCTCTATTCTCTTCTTTTCTCCTCTCATTTTTTCTCAAATTCCGGCCATTCCCTCACGAATCCGGCCACATTTGCACTCAAGGAGCTCGAGTGGTGTACAAATTTCAACTTTCATCCGCTTATTTCTCCGTAATCGAGAGTATTTTGGCCAGAACCCCAGTTTTCTAAAATTTGGTGATCTTGTTCGACTAATTTGAGCAATTGCATGTTTATATGAAGTATGTATTATCTAGATTAGGTAATATTATGTATTGTGTTAACTTTGAGATTTAGAAATTAATATGTATAAAGAATGAAGGTAGTTTAACTTGACATTTTGACAAATGTATTATGATGAAGAAGATAGTTTAATTCGATATTTTGGCAAATGTATGAATTTTGTTTATTTTGACTATTTTGGCAATTGTATGTTTTTGGGAACAATGTTATATACTAGCTTGTTAAACTTAATTTGTTATGAACCATTGGATTGTTAATTAGTATAATGTTGACAATGTAGTAATGGCAGTTTCAATTTAGTGTTTTAGAGACAATTTGGTTTTGAAAATGAATGCGATTTATACTAGTTAATTAATTCTATTGTGGGAAATACATGTAACAAATTGGAAGAGTACAATCGAGTAAATCTAATAATTTAGACGTGTTAGGTTAAAAAAACCGAATGACTACGGAACGTTCATGAATGTATCGTCGAACTATAAATGGAAGAGTAAAATCAAATTTTGTTAAAGGGGTTGAAGATTTCATAGCATTTGCATTGACACAAACGACTTGTGTGATTGGGGGGTTGATAAAGTGCCCTTGCAAATTAGAAACATGCCGTAACAAATGATTTCTGACTCTTGCAACGTTAGTTGAACACCTGAACTGTAATGGTTTCGTGCCGAAGTATCTGGTTTGGAATAATCATGGTGAGGAACCAACTTTTGAAATGCGATATTTAAAATGGATGGAGAGACGGGGGTTGGGATTGCCTATTCAGTGGTGGAATGAGCTCGGAGTATGTGTATGGCGTAGATGAGGATGTAGGTTTTGTTGTCTGGAGCGGTAGGATGAAAGTAGAGGTCGGTTGTCCCTTGGCGGAAATTTTGGTTCGGCAATAAGGCTCGTCCGCGAGCAATGCTTTGTACTTGGATGGCTTTCAACAACCGACTTGCAACAAAGGATAGAGTTCGATGCTGGAACACAAGCCTTGACCCAACCTGCCTCTTTTGTCTGCAGTCTAAGACCCAACAACACCTTTTGTTCGAATGCACTTACACCCACAGGATTTGGTTACGAGTCCTACGTTGGCTGCAGATCAGCCGATCTCCCCTGGGGTGGGATGTGGAGCTCCAGTTGATGTGTTGTAGATTTGGTGGCAAGCACTGGAAGTCGAAATTACTCAAAAGTGCTTTTGTTGAAACAGTATATGCCATATGGATCGAGCGTAACAATGTCTGTTTTCAACAGAGGCCTGCGAACCAACAACACCTTTAAGACAAGATTATTGATGTTTTGATTAATAAAGCTTGGGTAGACCCCCATTTGCATGCGCATTGTGCACGATTGATGTTAGGATGATAGTATCGTTTGTTTTCGTTTCTTGTTTCTACTAGTTGTTTTGATCTCTCTTGGATACTTGTTTGCCTGGATCCTGGGATCGGCGTGTACTTTATTGGTTGGAAAGAAATAAAGTTTAGTTTCGTTCCCAAAAAGAATAAAAATAAAAACTAAGATATTTTTGGGTGTCCCCCTCACTCATCATAAACTCACTATTCCACAGTAGCAACCATTAATAGATCGTGTGATGGGACGTATTGGTCATTGGTCGACAAGGTTACTAAGTTATGCGGGTTGGGAGCAATTGATTAAGAGTGTACAATCTGCTATTGCTTCCTACTGGCTACATGTCTTCCCGTTTCTGAAAGCTGTCTTGATCACATCCAACGGATATGTCGTAGCTTCCTATGGAGTGGAAATGATGGCAATCATCATAAAGCTTTAATCTCGTGGAAATAAGTTTGTGCACCTCGAAGCTCTGGAGGTTTGAGTATCATAAGTCTACATGAATGGAACATCGCCCTCATCTCCAAGTTGTTATGGGAAATATAGACTAAAGCGGACTCACTATGGGTGAAGTGGATTCATAGCTACTATATTAAGAATCAGGAAGTGGCCGAATGGACTGCCTAACTGTTGCTCTTCGATTATTCGAGTCATTCTCAAAGTTCGAGCCACTCTCCATGATTCGCAATAATGGAAGGATCAGCTTGATGCCCTCGATTTTTGGTAGGACTTATATATCATTCCTGCGTGAACTACCGTATAAGGTCGAGTGGCGGAACCCGGCTCGAACAAAGGCAATATTGATCATGTGGCTTCCTCTCCACCGACGATTAGCAACGAAGGACCGACTTGCTTTCTACGGAGTACCCATTGATGGGAAATGTGCCTTCGGTGATGGCATGGAGACGATTGATCATTTATTTTTTATTGCCCCATCACGTATGGGATTATCAAGGGTGGACTGACATGGATGAAGATCTCTCTCCCACCTATTTCGAATGGTCATTGCTACTTACTTGGCTCTGTCAGCAGACTCGGTTTAAAGGATCTCGGGCATATGTATTTCGGGCTATGATTGCGGAGGTTATTTATCACATATGGGCAGCCAGGAATGAGAAAATCTTCCAGCAAAAAGAGTATGATGTGCCGCACGTTGTTCAGTTGGTGATCTACTCTAGCACCACTCGGATCGCAAGCACTAAAGCTACAACTTGGATTCAAATTATCAGTATAGCTTCTAGTTTGCATTTGTTTTTTTTTTCCCGTCATTCTAGTTTTATAGTCTTTTATAGTCTTGGGCATGGAGTTTATCGGCCCTTAAATGTACTGAACAGTTTTTTGGTATTAATAGACAAGTTCTTCGTTCCAAAAAAAAAATTGAGATATTTTTATATACTAATTGTTAACTCCCGAAACTATGGTACACAAAGCAAGCCAAAACATATAGTCAATTACCAGAAGATATAATGAACTAAAAGATCGGTAAACTACCTTAAATTAAATTATAAACATTTTAGTTGACGCAATCAATACCGGAGCAATTGATGAAATGTTTATTTCCAGGTAAATTACAAACATTTAATAAATTCCCCCCAAAAGATTAATAATTGTAACTCCTAGATCATTTCAAAAATTGCAAAGTAAACACTAACAATTGTAACCCTGAGGGTATTTTGGGCATTTCGAAATTGTAAAGTTGAGGTGTCGTTCATAAAAATTGAAAAATAAATACTAAAATAAATAATTTAATTTTTTTAATTCTTAAAAGCAATAAAATTTCAAAAACAAATTAATAAAATATATATATTTTTAAATATTTTTGTTGACTGACGTTGACTTTTTCGGGTAGGTCAAATGGACAGGGATCTAGAGGGAATCCGTGAATTTTGAAAAAGGAAACTTTTTTTACAGAGGGGGTATGATGAGGGTCTAAACGTAAATAATCCATTTTATGCCACAAAATCTTCACTCATGAAAAGTTCAGTCTAAGTGTTGATCGTGTTACTAAAAAAATTAATATTGTATATGTATATTTTTAATAATTGAATAAATTAATATTGTATTTATAAATTTATATTTAGAACTAAGTGAAAGTTCTATCTAACTGCTGATTGTGCACTGATCTGATTGATGATTGCGGAAACTTAAAAATGGTCTACCGGTCTACCCTATACTGGAAAGAGGGGTCATTTTCCTAAAATTTGTGTTCAAAAATATGTTTTGGGGAAACCGCGGCAAATCAAACGAGTATGTATATAACAGAAATGGTTATTTTCTCATCTTCTCCAGCTATTGCTGTTGTCGTCACCTTACTGGCTCACACCGGCTACAGGTAGCAGTTGATTTCTGATTTCGATTGTTTTTTCTTTCTCTCTCTACTGAACCAACCGTAATCGATTTTCTCTGTTTTCTAGGGTTTACCAGAAGATCGTATCGTTCATTTTACTGATTTCAGTGCTTAGTTTCACTCCACATTGTTCAACTGACATCCTTTTCAGTCACTCAGTCAGTTGAAGGAGATCTCAGTTCGAGCTGCTAATCTGATCGTTCGATTCCTCTATTCAATATGCTTTGGAATATGAAGAGTCTCACGGCTCGTTCCCCTGTACGTGACTATGAATCTATGATTGCATCGTTTTGCAGTTTTTTCATTCCATATTGTTTGATTCATCGCATTTCATTACATGTTGTATCTTAACGTCGTCAGATTTCGATCGTAATTCACTGCATACTGTTCGAGTGTTATGTTACTTGGTAGCTGTATGAGATCTATGACTGTGCATCTTGTTACTTGAATTACTTTTTAACAGCTTCATATTTAAACAGTTTCTATCCGATTATGTGAAGCATAAAACCTTGTTGCTGTTGTCAAATTTCTATTTACTGCTCATTACATGCCGTAACCACCACAAGAAGCACTGCTGTCAAAATATTTTAACCACATTAGTTAATCCTTTTACTGATATGTTTAAATTTCAGGTGGATATGATATTTGAGAGAGACTTCTTCAGCCTGGAGGATCTCTTGGATGAGGAAGACATAGTCCCAGAATCCAAGACTAATTGGTTGCTCATTGATTTGTAAGCTGCTAATTTATGTAGCAACTAAAATAGAAAAAAAATAAAAGAACCATGCATATATGTTATGTTACAGTGGTATTATGTTATAATTGGTCGTAGTAATATCACTTGTCATGTAGTATTGTTGTTTGTATGTGGTCATGAATGATAATATTCTCATTGTAGTTGAATAGGATGTCTGTGTTAAATGGCCATTGCGAACTTATAATTTTTTTAGTGCATGATAAACCTTGGGCATAGTTGGAGATTCAATATTGTGCTTGTTTTTTCATGCGGCAAGATTTGCAGCTTCACCTATTTATATCTCTGCAGTATAACAGAGAATAATGACAAACCATTACTAATTATACTAGCTCTAATCACATGAAGCATTAGTTCTCGTGTATATATGCTGCTCAATTTGATCAGAATTTAAGTGGGTAGTATTCTTTGTATGTAAGGACATTATGCAATTTAATCGTTGAGTATATATTCCCATGATGACTAGATTGGAGATGTGGGATTATGCTTAAACTTCTAAAATTAAGATTTGAGAAGTCATACCCTGCAACCTGAGGTGAAATCCATAGGGTGGCTTGCTGGAAGTTCTTGGCTCTGAGGCCTGAGCTAAGCATTTTGTAATTTTGTTCTTCAATGAATTTTTAGTAATCACAAAATATCTACTAATTGAGTTTCTAGGATTATGTAATCAATCATTTCATTATCAAAGTGGCCCAGTCACTGTGTATCCTGAGGTAGCAGTAGCACTACAAGTTCCATTTTCTTTTTCCTTTAATATCAATGATTTGATGTGTTGCATACATGAGCTGATTCCAAAATAATGATGCAGTTTGCGTGAAAGAGAACAATTAAAAGAACTCATTAAATACATCGTAGAAGAAGTTCCAGATGATGCTGAGAAGCAGCGATCATTCAAGTACGTGTATGCTTGATGGGTTTCCTAGTTCCTGGAAACTGCTACCATATTCATTTCAATTAGATCTCTGAACTTTTTATCCAATGATGAGTTACTGTAAAACAATTCTCCTTTCTCTATGTAGGTTTTCCTCCATTGCATGTGAGATATTCATTTGTGGAAGCAACATGATACGCAAAGCTTTGGTAGAAGATCTGGTGGTAAGTAGCACGTTTTCAAGAGTACAGTACGATTTACTGGATCATTTTAATTTTCAACTTCATAAGGTATCTACTATATTTACAGTTGATGGATCAGCTATTCTCTTTCCTCGATCCTGAGCGGCCCCATTATGCCCACTTGGCTGGTCAATTCAGTAAGGTATAATTGATTATTTTATCGTCTCAAAGTGTTTTTTTTTTAATGCTTTCTCATGAATGAAAGGCCGAAAAAACCCATGAACGGATGGATTGACTGGTGCATTTACATTTCTATTTTTGTTTTGGAAACTTTCAAATTTTATTCAGAGTTAAAATTTTAATATATGCCGTATATTGCCTGGACATTTTTGTTTCTCTTATGCCTGTCCTGCTTTACCTTCTCTCTTGCATTTGGCAATTGCTTTCCCCTTTCTGGTTGTTTGCTTCATAGTTCCCATCTTGGCGTGCTAGGTTGTCATGTCCCTGTTGACGCAGATGACTGATCCTATAATGAATTATATACGAGTAAGTCCAATTACTCTAAGTCTTGCATTATCCTGTTATGTCCTAACTATAGATCAATCATCTACAAGATCCTCACATTTCAGCAGTAAAATATCAGGGAATTAATTATTAGTCTGTTTAAGTTATCAGCATGTGAAGAGTTAGGTTCAGTGGCTGTGAACTAATCATACTTTATGCTTCTGGGTTCGACTTTTAATCCAATGTAATTTTACGGTTCAATGTCTTACATGCGGGCATAGTGATAATACAGCAGCATGTAACTATCTTTCTGTCATGGTAATCGGGAACATTAGCTAAAGTCTTTTCTGTTTAACAACTCTGAGTAATGTTTATATTTCTCTTAGATTATATGCTGCCTTGACATATTTTTCAGATATGGGCTTGCTTGTTTCGTTTTGCTGAATATACTTGGAGATTTTGGCATTATACATCAGTAAGAACTTGTGTTGATAAGAAAGCATATAAGTTCCACCTGTCCCCTAAAGCTAGACCGTAGACCATGTTCCTTTCCTCATCCAAGAACTAAAAATAAAAAAGTCTCATCTACGCTTTGATGCAGCAGCATGATCTGGTGTCTAATAGTGATTCCTGGACCAATCTGCACCATCACCTCCCACCATCAGTTTGTAATTCTTACATCATCACAACCATCTTCTATCAAACTGAAGTATGTACAATAGTACGATAAACGTTCCTTTAAGGGGCTCAGGTCTCCTGAGACCTTCCTGTGGCACCGTTGTCTCAACCCACACACCGGAGACTTGTTTTAGAAAGAGTGGAAAGATGCAGACTGCTGGGGTGGGATGGGGAATATTAGGGACCATGTGGCAAGGAAAATATCTAACAGTTAAAAGTAGAAAATGTTGGCCCTTTATGTATCAGTAGATCGACCAACTTCGTGTACTTGTGCTTACTGTCATACTTTTTAGATCATTGTTCTTTAAAAGATTATTTGAAACAGTTTAAATTTGCCATTTTCACGGTTCTTCATTTTTCCTAACAAGTACACTTCCAATTAGCCTTAAATTTTTATTTGTATCTGAACGGCTATGTACAACTATTAAACAATTTTTTTTACACATTATTAATGGGTCCTATCAGGGTGTGAACTTGTTGCTGTTGGAACATGTTTCTCCGTCTCTGGTCTTAAGTGCATTGTTGATAAAATGAAGTAGTATGATGTATCTTGACGTATTTGATCCATTCAGGTACTCATTGCAACTCATTAATGAGTTTTTAACCACACATTTGATTCCAATTTGATCATTCAGCCTTTAGAGTCTTGTCCTATGCCTCTTATGAAATTTATATACCTGTGTGGGTGAGGAATATTTTAAGTGGTTAGCTGATATTCATCTTTTGTCTTACTATTTAATTGTTTGGCTACTTACATCCAATGTTGTTTAGGATCATCAGGATGATATTTTAAAAAAGCTTGTTGACCTGATTGGAATTAAGTCTATAATGGAGGTTTGTGCTATCTTTCAACAGTGGACTCTACAATAGCTACTGCAGTCTTGACATCCTAATTAATATTTTTCTTTTGGACAGCTTTTAAAATGCCTGCTTGGTGCTCACTGTCAAATTTATCCAATTCATCCTGTGCAGTGGTTGGAACCAAATGTGCTTGACATGATCCTGGATAAATTCAGTTCGTCTGTATGTTGCATTCAGTTCATCTGAGCTTTCTTAGCGATGCCTTTTCATGATCCTGTATACCTCTCTTTTGCTTCTTGGGGGTCCTCCTACCTTTACAAGTGGAACTGGAGTTGTCTGAGTCCTAACTTCTACTACTCAATAAATTATATCTATCTACGCCACTTTCTAATTAAATTAGTGCCATCCAAGGTACTTATTTCCAGAGAGATGGGTTTTATTGGGGCCTCGGGCCAAAATTTGATAGATATGATAGGAAGGGGAGATGATATTTGTTGCTCCTATTAGATGTTGGGTTCGTAATTTCAATCTTTGGCAACTTTCTAATTGGAAAACAAGTCCCCACATACAAATTAAAAACATTGCAAGTTTTTGTCATTCCATCTAACAACTATCTTTTCTTATCAATAGTTCAATACTTCATTCGGTCAATGTTTAAACAACTCCCAATTTACATTGTGTATTTTTTTATGCCTTCTTTAATCAATATAATCACTTAATACCCCTCGTCCCCCCTTTTCCTCAATTCCTGTGCCCGCTCAAAAAACTGTAACTTCAGGCAGGGTGGATGGATTATATGTATCCTGAAGTTACAACTGTAGCTTCCACTTTCTAATTATTTTTTTCCTCAGTCAATCAGCTAAAGGTTTAAAAACAGCTTCCTAGGTATTGATGCAATTGAAATTTATCTTGAAGGATAAATACTACCTCCGCCCCAGACTTAATACATTGGTCGCTTTTAGCCGTATCAAAGGGAAGCTACCCCACTCCTATCAATAATGAACACTCTTTTACACACAGATTACACATTTTCCCACAAAAAGTACTCTATTTCCCACCTTTTTACCTTTTTCATCATCTACCTTCAAATTTTCACCTAAAACTACGCCCCAACACCAATGTATGAAGTTCTCTGATACAGAGGAGTAGATTGAATTTGCATTGTGACTTTTTTCTCTACTATAATTTAGATAAAGCCTTATGAAGGTTTTGCATAAATTTGCAGGAGACACCTGATGTCCATGACAATGCTGCAGAAATTCTTAGTGCTATTATCCATTTTGCTCCACCGAAGTTGGGTTTAAATATCACCAGCCCAAGGTCCTGCTGACTTGCCTGCATTCCTGTGCTCCTATGCCCTTCCTACCACACCATGCCCTGGTCCATTATTAAATTGGCTGACTTGGGTCTCTTACAGGTTTATATCGAGTTTGCTTCATCATGCTTTCAAAGACTCAAGGCCGAAATCCGTTTTGGTGAACCTATTGTCAGTTTGTATATCCTTGTTAATCCTAGACCCTAACGTGATAACATCTAGCAAATCTTACATGGAGAGTCACCAAGTGACTCATGAATCTGGAGCTGCTCTCAGAGCCAGAATTGTTGAAGTGATGCTGACGCACCTTGGTAAGGTTGCTTTTGATGCATTGTGGTTCTGTGACTTCTTCCTTGGTGCAATAGATACCACAGATAATATGATATAAACTGGAGGAAAGTGAGTTAGCTGATTATGTATCATTATAAATTTGTCCAGATTGGTGGTGGTAAACTGGTAATCAATTAGTATATGAGTACATACAATTACAAATATTGGTATTTTCTTGTGTGCAATAACCTAGCTTTGGACAGGTTTAACTGGAGGTGAACAGCCTTAGAAATGTATCATAAATCTGCGGGGAGGTCCAAGCGCTATGTGCATTGTTATATTTTCTGTGCTTGTGATCAGTAATAAGCCTGTCGAATACATCACATTGTTTTTCCGTGTGCGTAGTTCAATGTTGAAACAACATGTATATGCTGAGAATACTTCTCTATGATGGACTTATGCTTAATGAAGGGCCACTGTATCAGTCTATCAGATACCTGAACTCTTAAGTTATGTAATTAGTGCAGACTGCAGAGTGCTGCTCCAAGATTTTGCATGATTGTTATTCTGGCATTTGACAAACCATACACTAGGATAACTCTCTCACCTTCGGCATACTGCAGCCTCACACCTGTGCAGTTTGGAAAATATGACAAGGGGGGTAGATTACGAAAGATGTAAGAGCGAACAAAATAACTTTTAAAAAGTCAACTTCTTTAAGAATACTAGCAGTATTCTTTATGTGAGTTCTTTCGTGCTTATATTTGAGATTCTTGAGTTCAAGTCAGTTTATCTATCTTCTTCTTCTTTATTAGTATATTTTTTTTGTTTTCCTCTTTCTGTTTTTTAAAGCCTAGCTGTAATTTCTAGTCGGAGATACATGATAAAAATAATGGATTTGAAATTATGAGAAGAGAGTCGTAGGTTAATTCTGGCAGGTGATCTGCTCAAGTTTTTGGACTATTCATCTGATGACAATGTATTGCTAACTACATATGGGAAGTTAGAGCCTCCAGTTGGAAAGGATCGCGTAAAGGTATCTGTATTAACTGCACTGTTATCTATATTGGTGCTATCTAGTTGAATTTATTAGATGCCCTGGAATTTTGTTTTTGTGTGGAAATTTAATTGTTTTCATTACTTGCATGTGCAGCAAAAAAACAATTCAATGCTATGCTATTTTGTAATATACATATATTAATTTTTCTTGATAAGCCTTTTTTACTCCGTGCATGTCTGATTCCCCCTTTCTCCTTTATTTTGAATTTTTTCATATTAGATGAAACTGTAGAACTAAATCTGATTCTTAGTATATGATATGAAGGTGGTAGAATTCATCACTGTCTTAATGGCTGTTAGTGGTGAAGCTGCAGAGAAGGAATTGATTCACCTGGGCATTGTCAAACATATTATTAAGATGTTTTTTGAGTGAGTTCTCCGCCTAGTTAAGCTTTTGATTAGCATCTAATGTTGACTAGAAAAATTACAGCACACAAATGCATTTTCATTGCAGGTATCCATTTAATAATTTCTTACATCACCATGTGGAAAACATTATCATATTTTTCTTGGCAAGCAAAAATCCTCAGTTTGTTCAGCATGTACTTTTTGATTGTAACCTAATTGAGAAGATTCTTGAAGCAGAAATTAACCCAGAATTGGCTATTGGTACAACCAAGGTAATGGCCTTGCATATACAGATTGGAACCTTCAGATGTTTGCAGCTTACCCCATTCACTGTATTCTGTCTCATCTTGCACCTCCTCTACCCGTTTGATTTCTTAACTTAACTCTCAGACGAAGGTCAAAATTCTTGAATAGTAAAATAAATAAATTTCTGTTTTTGTGATTGAGTCTTTCAGCCTACTAAAGCAGCTGAGGGAAAGCCACAACCCAGGAGAGGGAATTTTGGTCATATTACCCATATTGCTAATAAAATTGTTCTGCTAGGAGGTTCCAACCCCGAGATATTTAGACTTCAACAGGTTTTTCCTACTTCATTTATAGTTCCTTCGAGATATTAAACAGCCGCATACACATTTCATGCTTATGCTCGAATTTGGGTGATCATGATGTTAGTTGGATTCAGTCCATCTCCCCTACTCTGCTGTAAATATGCACTTCAATATGTAATTATTTATGCGATTCTTTTCTACATATCAATGTCATATTTGCCCCCCCAAACTGGTGTAGGAGTCTATGAGTTCAGTCCTACTTTTGCAATGCTGTTAGATGACTAGATCTTCCAAGGCTTTTGCCTACACTATTTGGAGCTTAACATACACTTATAAGAAATAAGTTCTCTTTAATGGCAGGAAAACAGTGATTGGGTTTACTGGCTGACAAATGTGCTTGTCAAGCGTAATACAGTTGAAAATATACATGACTGGGCATGTGGGTGAGTATCATTCAACAATCTCTGCATGCTTAATATGTTACAAGCTCTGAGATGTACGTATCCATTGTATTGTTGAACAAACCAACAGTTTTTTGTTACATAGTACACAACTTTCTTTTGTTTTCCGTGAGGCCAAGCATATTGCTACATCACATTTTGCTTCCAGACTACATCTCTAATAGTGGTATACAGCATGCTGAGGTCTCTGGTATAGAACCATAAGTACAAGTGAAGGAAATGGGTCGATTAAAACACTCCTTGAACCCTCTCCGTGTTTGCCTTAATGGATGACAAAATCAAAATTGACATGATGCACCACCCATTATATTTTATCCAAATCAACCCATGGAGATTGGAGCTGTCAATTCCATTTTATTGTGTTTCTTATGTTTCATTGTGAATCCCTATTAATTCATGTTTCCCAGTGCATGGTCCAATTTAGTCTCTTGTGCAAATCTCACTTTCCGTCTTCAACTTCATATAGTGGATGCATGATTTGAAACTATTTTGCAGGAGACCCCGTGATAAGAAACACAGTGATCATCTAAGAGATAGCTATGATGGTGATGGTGATGATGATGATGATGATGATGATGATGATGATGATGATGATTTCCAAGGCAGAAAACGCAATGTTCCAATTTTGGCAGATAGCCCGAGCCAGGCTGTCCAGTGTGGTGCTTACAATAAGGATGGCACTGAGGAGGTTGATTATTGATTCTGTAAACGTTAGAAGAAAATATGAGACCATGAAAGGATGCAAGATGTTTCCTGTGAACTCTATTAATTGGTGTAATTTTCCTGTATGCTCTGACTTTCATTTTGTTTTTGCAGGCTCATGGTTCACTTTCTAGTCATGAACCAGTTCTCTCCCTTTGGCAATACAGAGAGAAAAGCAATTCAGATCGATCCAACCTAGCTAATGCTGGTCGAGTCTTTTCGATGAAGCTTCCCTTAGAAAAGCAAGATGAAATGTCTCCTGAAGGGTACAATCAGGTATAAGGCATTGCTATTCAAGCATATGTGATATTGTGATGTGTTTAAAATTGTGTGTGCACGTCATACATGTCTCAAGTTAGGTAGGTGCAAGTGATAGATATGTTATCATGGTGGACCATAAAAGAGCATAATTTTTACAAAGGAGTTTCTAGAAATAAAATAGAATATCTTGTGAAGTGATTTTCAATTATGTCCAAGATGGCATCTATTGAATTGCTTCGCTTGTATCCTATGCAGATCTCCATACACCCTCCTGTCTTGTATTTTATGATCTTAATTGTTTAAGCCACATTATGCACCTGAACGAGTTCCCACTATAATTCTCACAGGATGGTTACATTGACGTTGAAATTCCCGAAGGATTCAGACCTTCCCTGATTCACCCAATTAACACCTCGAATGATGAGGACCACCCAGATAGGCAAGTAAAAAAATGTTTTTACGGTTATCTTCTGTTCCTTTAAGATGTGAGAATAATTCTCTATTTCTCATTGGGGGTATGGGTTCTTAACTTTTTTTATGCATCCTTTTTCCATAAACTGGGAGATTCATGAAGTTTGAAACTCCCAATCATGTTTTTGTCTTCACCGGTATTAATAGATTATGTAAAAGTTAATCTCATTATCTCATAAGCACTGTTGTTATCTGGTGGAACCTTTTCCAGTAGATTTTCCGGTTTTGGCAGCTGAGATATTATATAAAAATAGTAGAAGCTGTATATTTGTCAGCCCAAGAACACATGCATGCCCACCTACCTGCCTTTACTGCTCTGATAGCTCAAGTTTTATCATGTTTACAGCATATCTGATATCGCAAGTCCTGCTGGGTTTGACCTATCATTCCTGGATGAATGGGACTATTCAGCTTCTTTAGCATACCCAAACAATGATTCTGCAGATACATCCACCGCTGCTGCACCATCTTTGTCCTTGTCAGGTCTTGATACCAACATGGCATTTAAAGAACACCCGTATAGGCAAGTAAAGTATTTGCGCGTACTATTATCTTCTGTTCCTTAAAGATATTGGAATGATTCTCCATTTCTTATTGGGGGCATGAGTTATTTACTTTTTGTGCATGTTTGTCTGTCTTCATCAGAAAACATTTAATACTGTGTAGATTTATAAAAGTCACTCTCAGAAGCATATTCTGTGAACCTTTACCAGTAGATTTTCCCGTTTTGGTTGCTGCGATATTTTATGAAAGTAGTAGAAGTTGTGTATAAATCTCAACCCGAAAATACATGCTTTCCCACCTACCTTTGCTGCTCTGATAGCTAAAGTTTTCTCATCCATACAGCATACCTGATACCGCAGGCCTCACTTGGTATCACTCAGATTCTTCAGTATCCCCAGACTCTGATTCTGCAGATAAATCCACCACTATACCATCCCCTTCCTCGTCTGGTGGTGATGCGCACATGGTATTTGAAGAACAACCCAATGATGTTTCATCAGAGAAAAAGGATGTCAATAAGCCTGTGGATTATGGTGACACTGATGGTAGAAGAGGCTCACTGGACTCCAAAGTGATCAACCCTACTACTAATATCAAAGATGTTGGAACAGAAGACACCTCTGAACGTGCCGAATCTGGAAAGTAGGATTGACATTTCAGAAAAATGTGTAAATGCTGAACAATGTTGTTGCAGATGAACTTGACGCTTTGCAGGCAAGTTATGCGAGAGGCTTAACTAGATATGACCGATGAAGATTTCTTTTTTTATTTCTTCTTCATTCTTGTGTATGAACCCTCTGCTATTGTTCCTTGAAGGCTGAAGCCTTGTCCTTGCTGACTTTATAGGTGTGTACGTTTTTCGTCACCTTCTTTTCGTTATGTGCAGCAACTTAAAACGTCTGTGTCTACATATCTGACCCCCTTTTTTCAATTTGTAAAGAATTTGAAACCTGCGGCTCTTGATCTATGGGTGCACATTGGATTCACACATCCTAGCTTGCAAACAATACAAGTCAAGTTTGATTAGTGTTTGGAGTTGAAAGATGAGATTAAAACGAACTCTGAGTCCACATGCTACTATCGGAATTTGGAATACATCTTTTTTTTCCAATGCATTATGAATATACTTCGTAACTTTGATATTTCGTTTTGCATTTATTACAATAAATAAGCTGTCGATTTGGCATTTTGTTGGGCATGTTAATTTGAAATCAATATTCATTTAATTTCAGAAATTTTCCTACAGTCCGGTTCATGAATAAAATGTTGTCTTGAGAAATAAGTGCATCTTTTTCCCTCAGAAAAGTAGAACAGTATTTGTTAGAACTCAGAAGCAAACATTTGTGGTCCTCTATGAGCTGAAAGTTTAACCTGGTAATTCCATTATTCGGATTATCGCATTCACGTAAGATGTTCGTCTAGTTCTTTTTCATAAAAGATTACCAACTATTAATCTCGTATCATATAAGGTACTCGAAGAGAATATTACAAGTACTGTATTTACTGTCTCTAAAGCACCTGTACCCGTTCTCCTCCTAATTTTCTGCATTTGTTCATTCGGCCAAACATATGGGATGCATCTTTATATTCCATGGAACTGAAGTGCTTGAAAACACTATGGAATTGATCTTATGCAGACTATGCACACAAATGGATATCTGAGTTTTTTCTCTACTCTTTTACTGGTACAGGAACTCCTTCCTCTATTGACTTCACCTCAGAGCTCTTGGCCGTGTCATACGCAGCGTGAAGTCCCAGCAACAAGTAGTAAACGAAGAGGAACGCAGTCCATGCTCCAAACCTATAGAACGAATACCTGTCTATTGAACCAAGAAGGAAGAGATTGATGGCAATGGAGAGCGACGGCAACCAAGGGACTAATGGCACTCCCCAAAGCTTAGGTGTACAGGCCTGAGGCACGAGAAACGCTAGCCCTGCCGTTGATAGAACCCAGATAGGAATGGTAAAGCAGTATCCTATCCATGCTGTCTCGTTGAGGCCCCAATAAGCTGCAGTAGCAGCTGAAGATGCAAGGATCATGACGAGGAAAAAGATTAGCTTGTTGCGGTTCTCAACTGAGGTCTCGCCAGAAACATAGTATCGCCGTACAAGAAGGGCCACTGCTACAAGGGAGAAGATGAAGAGAGTTGAGATCGATAGCAAGTCAGATAGGATGTTAAGGCTCGTGAAGAAGGCGATGAGTGCTGTAGTGGAAAGCATAGCAATGGTTGCGTTGATGGGGGTTCCGGTTTTAGGATCAACCTTAGCGAACCATGGAGGCATCATATGAGTACGGGCAATGTGAGTTAGGTATCGTGCTTGCCCAACCGCTCCAACAAGGAGAACTGATGTCATTCCCTTTAGTGCCCCTGCAGCGACAATGTATTGAGCCCAACTCCACCCGACACTCTCGAATGCCTTTGAGAAAGGAGCGTCAACGTCGATACTTGTGTACGGTTGCATTAGGCAGAGAGTTACGGCGAGCAAGCAATAAATTGCGGTGGTAATTACCATCGAGCCAACAAGGCCAATGGGAATGTCCCGAGCTGGATTCTTCGTCTCCTCAGCCATGGTTGAAACCGCATCAAATCCAACATAAGCAAAGAAGAGGACAGCTGATGCCCTGAAGACACCACGGACACCAAATGGTGCGAAGGGAACGTAGTTGCTCCTGTCAGCTTTGACAAGTCCGCATACAATGATGAACAAAATCACCACAATGTGAACTACAGAGGCGATGTAGTTAAGCCTTGAGGAGCCTTTCGTGCTGAGAACTGCGATAATGCAAATGAGCATAATCACACCGATAGCTATGGGGTCAAGTTGGTTGTATCCTTCCTGTAGGCTGTGAGCATGGATACGGAAATCAGATGGCTCTTTGCCACAGAGTGTGGCAAAGTAGGATGTCCATGAACGGGCCACTGCAGCCCCACCAATTACATACTCGAGAAGGATGTTTCCAGCTGCAATGAAGGCCATGAAATCACCAAGCTCCACCCTCAAGTAGGCAAATGAACCACCTGCAGGATTGTCAAATTAACAATAAGATTGGATTGAAAGTTAAAGGACAGCGCCAAACCTATCCAACTCAGAACAAAACATATATCCTATGACAGTTTATTACATGTCAGGGGCGTGCATAATCATCTTAAATACTGTAACATACCTGCAACAGGGATTTCAACGGCGAACTCAGTGTAGCAAAAGACCGAAAGCAAGGCCGATAAACCAGAAACAGCGTACGATAGCACGACGGCAGGGCCAGCATTTTCCCTAGCCTCGAGTCCTGTAAGAACGAATATTCCAGCACCAATGACAGCACCCATGCCGAACCACATCAAGTCCCACCAGTTGAGCGTCTTCTTCATCTGGTTCTGGCTACGAGCCTTCACCTGCAGTTCCTCCTCAATGCTCGACCGCGTCAGGACACGATCAATGAATCGAGAGGGAGTGTGCTTCAACGCATTGACGTAATTTCCCCAGCTCTGGAACGACTCCTCGGGGTAAAAATCCTCTTTGGAGCAGCACCCCCTCCGCCTCAGCCCACCTCCATCACTGCTATCTTCAATCCCAGCTCCCATTTTTTCTCCTTATCTCTGCACATGAAATTTTCTCAAATTAATTCATTACAATACAGCATTATACTACTGCAGATAACTAGAATCTTAACCAAAGTAAAAACTCAGACAATTTGTACCACATTGATCCACCCACATACTCAAAGAACCTCAAGTTCTCCTTGAAACAGAAATACTACACAACTTAGATGTTAATGATCAAATTCAACTGCATCTGACATTGAGAAGATAAAATATCTATTCAAATTCAAAACAGATGCACTCTCAACAAAATTATCAAAACGTCTCATCAGTTTTTTCATCGAATTTCATAACATTATCTTAATATACTATTCCTAAATTTCACAACAGTTTTACATAACAATTAAAAAACCATGCAAAACATTTCGAGAATCATTCAAAGAGGCCTACCTTTTTCTAAAAAAATCCAAAACAAACCACCAAACCAAGATTTTGATCTGTGCTAACATATAAAAATGAAATTGAAGAAATGCAACAAGGAAACTGCTTACATCAGAGATCAACAACGTTAGAAAATGTATATTCAGGCCAGCTGTGACTAATCAATCAATCAGAAACCAAATCTGGAAACAGAGTATAGAAGCAACTTAACAAGAGAAGTACTGACAGATCATGGTATAGAATCTCCAGACAACTAATATTTTTTTTCGATTTCTCACTGGTATCCGTAATGTCATACAATAAAATGAATGAGGGACTTACAACTGAAAGTTGACCTTTTATTATTTGTATATGCAGAGAGATGATATGAATGTAGTTTGATGAGATTCAGACCAGCGAGAAGAGGGGCGATAACAGTGGTTTACTCTATGCTTTGAGCATGACTCGAAGAACAGACTTATATAGTTATATATAGTGACAGTTTGTTAAGACAGCCACTAATCATTCTGGACCAGTCGTTACAAATTTACAATAAATCATTTAATGCTGTTAATTAGTATTTCGTTTTTTATTTAACTGGACGGTAATAACGAGTTTGAATCTTTTGTCATTTTTCCATTTTGACTCGCGTTGTGAATCTGAATCACTCGTTGAGTACAGCTGTTAAGAGTTGCTGGTAGAAAGTAGTAATTTTCTCAATGTGTTTGTGGTAACAATTGTGGTAAAAAAGGGAAGTGAGAGAATCTTTTACTTCTTCTGGTTTACCTTTTGCTAGAAGAAGAATATTTTCACCACCATGAATCTGGCGAGATTCCCTTTCAGTTAAGGAATTGACTAGATTCACATGTCTCCATGCGTAGAATACTATGTTACGTAACCGGACCGTTTCCTCCTTTCATTGATAGCATAGTTTTAATTCTCAATTCTATGTGACAGATTGTGAATTTTTTTAGGTTATATTTAGTAAAATTAGTTGATAAATAGAATAGGTACTAATTATCTACTGCGATTTATTATTATTCTATTGCTTCCACACGACTGTGACATGCTCGACTCTATTAGCAAACTTAGGATATTCAACTTCTTGTAAACTGCAACCAATTCAATTCTGTAGTTTAGGAAATGAGCTATCTGATAAAACGGTGTGAAATACACGTAATAAACTGATTTACATTTAAATTATTTTAATAAGCTTGTTAAATACAATGTACATGGTAAGAATTGTGACGCTACCTCACATAATGTGTGTGTGAAATTGACGTATGGAGGGCTCCATCTTAGTGATATGGACTTGTATTAATTAAAACTGCTAGCTGACGATGTTGAAGTTCTTGAGACTTTGTACGCGTACAAGGAAAAGGACCATTGACAGAAAAGGATATTTTGTTGATTAGCGTTTGTACTTAGTGACCATACTTATCTTCGGCCGTGCTAGTGCTACTGATTACAAAACTAACGATAATTTTTTTTAACTTGCTTAGTTGTAGACTTCTAGGGAAGTTACTATGTGCCAGAATCGTGGATTTGGAGGATATGGTCACTCTCTCCTCCACTCTAAAACTAATTGTCATGTTTCGGGTTTTTTTATTAATCCATACTAATCCACGTTAATTTTTTTAATTGCTTTTATTATTTTTATTTTACCAACAAAACCATCAACAACTTCATACATTTTTATCAAATAATATATATTTGTATACTTACCATGTAAGAATAATTGAGTGGATTCTTTTCTTCATCTTATTAGTACATTGTTTACTTTTCATTTTTCTCTTTAAATTTTATTTTGTCCAATTTAAGACGTCTATAACTTTTAAAAAAATTATAAAAATAAATAAAAGTTATCAACAACTATATTTTTTCGAAATGTATAAATAGAGACCACTCTTGACTATGTTTGAATTATTTTTTCAAGATCTATAAAAACCTCTAATGACTTTATTTGGACCTTAATAAATTGTAATATGTGTTTTAGAAGTACAATTTTGTTATATTGGGTCAATAATTAAACTGGCAACATGATATGATAATTAAATAGGGTAACATGGTCGGGCATCATACACATATATCGGGTGGGGTACATTACCGGACATTGCTTGCTTATGGATACCGACATCAAACACGGATACCATGCATTGGATACGAGTGACATGCATCGGATACGGATACCGGACATTGAACACGAGTATCGAGCATCGGATTCGAATATTGGACTTGGCATCGGACACATATACCGGGCAATGGTTACAGTTATCGGACATTGCTTATGGATAATGAACATCAAACACGGGTACCGTGCATCGAACACGAGAACGGGCATCGAATATATACGAATACCGGACATCGAGCATGAATATTGAGCATCGAATTCGAGTTCCAGGTATTATTTTAATATAAATAATTATTTTTATATATTCAAGATATTTATAAAAGTGTTTAAAAGTTAATATTTGTAAAATTGTATCTTTAGAATTGTTTTACAATTTATTAAGATTCTAATAAAGTTGTTAGTAATTCTTCTACATATCAAAATAATAATTCAAACATAGTCGAGAGTAATTTCTATTTATAGATCTCAAAGATATAAAATTATTAGTAATTTTTATTTATTTTTTATATTTTATTTTTTAAATTATAAACATTTTAAAGTGGATAAAACTAAACTTTAAAAACAAAAAATATGATAAATGGAAATGTGCATGTGGTAATAAGAAGTAGAATGATAAGAATTGTTTATTGTACTTTAATGAGTAGATCTGTACGTTTCACATTGAAATTATAATAATTTAATAAGATAAATTTTAATTAAAAAATATAAGTAAGTAAGCCAAATTGTACCATTTAATATCTCCCCCATCTTTCTGCCTAATGTGTTAAATTGTAACTTGTGCAGTTGATTAATATGATAAAAAAGTGGTCGATATACATGCAAGTAGCAAAGTACTATGTGACAAAAAGTATATGTATGTCCCAAATATTGATATTTGCAAATTAAATACTAGATCAAACACTTGAGTAAAGAAACCAAGTTAAAAGATTAAGGGGCTGATACATTCAAATGACCATTTGAATGAAATTATAGTAAAATTATATTTAAAATGAAATTGAAATGGAGTATTTGAAGTGTGTTTAGGCCAAGTCACTGTTCATCGAGTTAAATGGAGACATTTAAATGCTTGACCAATCCGCCCATTCATATTAATGATAAGGATCAGGGATTAGGTGGGAACGTGAATTTTGCCCGTTGACTGTTCATAAAATATAGGGAATGTGAATGCAACTCTTGTTCAAGGTGCGGTCATATTTTTAAGATATTATGGGCAACAATTTGAAAGTAAAGTCAATTTAGGAAGCACAACTCATCATGAGTTTTTCATATTCTTTGCATCATATTCATTGCAGAAACCTAGAAATATACACTTCTCCAAGTTGATTTATCATTCGAGTATTTCTCCAGTAATAACTACCTGAATTTTAAATAATACAGACTTTAAGATGAGACCGTTACATATAATATCAAGGGTAGCTAGCTATTCTCAAATTCGCAAAATTTCCCATATGAGTGTGCATGGTTTATACTGATAAGGTGTCACGAGGATGATAAAATTTAACAAGAGGAGATTGTTAATTAACCTCCAATGTTATAAGAGGTGTTTAATCGCGGTGAGTATTATGACAATATTTTTTGTGAAAAATCCTACTTCCTCCAGAGGATTAATACATCGGGGTAACGTAATTTTATGAGAAAAGTTAAATTGATATGATATAATATAAAATGTGTCAGAAAAAGTGTAAATTTAATTAAAAAATATACAATTTGAGTGTAAAGTTGAAATTGTTTATTATTTGTGAGTGTGGGGTAGCTTTCTCAAGTTTTGTTAAAAAACCGTAAATGTAAAACATATAAAGTTTGCGGGATGTTGTGTAACAACTTTTACTCTAAGCATACTTATTATAAAACAATCTTAGGTGCTTGATTCAGTGTAAAAAATTTCATTTTCACCTTGGTGATAACAATCTTGCTGATAAATGTATGTGTTTACTTGAGACTAATGAGACTGATTGAGAAGCGATTTGAATTGGGAAATGCCCATTCAAATAGTCTGTTTTGTATTTTTTTAAATTATGGAAAATGTAAGGGTTCATTTTAAAATTTGGATACATTTTATTATGTTTAAAATATCAAAGGTGTATAAATAATTTACCCTTGTAGAACATTTTAATATAATGCAATGTCGCACTACGTTATTATGCGACAGTGCGATGTCATGTCGCATTATTAAAAAATGAAGGGACGAGATTCAATCTTAAGATGATTCAATAACTTAAACCGTAATACTAACAATAGTACAATACGGTACCATTACTATTTCTAGTCATCCATTTGTAAGTTTGTAACCACTAACCACCTTGTATAGTACCCAATCTATACACAAGTGCTAAAAAAGTGAACTTGGATGGAATTTCTCGTGAGAGCAAAATTTTCTAAATGGCATGTGGACACAGGCCAGACGATACCAGCAGCCCAAAGAATGACATTTCAACAGCTAAAGATTACAGGCCAGTTCAAACAAACAGCCTACATTCAGTAAACTGCCAATCCAAGCCCACATTTATCACGGTTCCCGCCCAATGATAGACCAGCCTGAGCCTCAAACCCACAAATGAGTAACTAACTCAAAATGACAATTCCACTTCCCAGATTTGACATTCTAGACGTTCAAAGTCTAGTGATTTGTGCCTGGTACACTGGTTTGATTACAATATTTGATGATTAAAATTTGTATATACAAAAATGTCTTCCCTTGGAAATCACAATTCTGCCCTCCACCCCACCATTCATTGGATATACAGCCACAGGGACAGGGTATAGATTATAGAATCAAACAATGGTGCTTGGCATGTCCAATGCTTTTGCAATATTGGATTCCCAAAATGTTCGACCTGTCCATACACACGTCGGTTGGAAACTTGTTCCAAGCATGTGGGTGAAATCGAAAGCTAATTTATCTCAAATGGTGTTGTGGAGACAGAGCAAGGTCCATGCCTCTATCATATATGGATTCTCAATAAATTACACAATGTGATTGTGGAATAATTGCCTGCACTAAAAGAACGACTTAAGATGATGTGGGAAAAAATATTTATCGGAGTGATTCATAATACTAGGCGTGGCATGATGCTTGGGTGGACTATATTGAAAATGAAACATGATTTGAGGTTGAGAGTACATAGGAATTCCACTGCGACACACCCAAAATATTTATAAATACATTTTTTTTAAACAATTAAAGTTGACTTGAACCCCGACTTATTAGTTGAAGGAAAAACGATTTACCAACTGAGCTGCAAAATTTAATTAATAATAGATCAAGAGCACAAGAATTTTACACCTACATAATTTACTACATTTTGAAGTCGATCGTGTTTTTACTTTCACACTAATAAATATATGACATAAAAATTACTAGTTAAATAATTAATATGTACCCTTATATTTTTGTTGCAGATCTAATTGTCAGACTAATATTGTCCATGATATCTCTATTCCATCTCATCCTACTTCGTTAATTTGTGAATTTTGCCCATCATAATTCAATATTCAGATAACCAATGGCTCAAACAATATATTACACATTCTCACTTCTATGTCAAAATGTAAAAATTATTTGATATGGAAGTATAGTTGAATTGTATCAACTAAAATTGTAATATTTTTATATTTTTCATCTTTTATACTTTCATGTATTAAAAAGATCAAAAATAAATTTCTTATCCACCAAATAATATTTTATAAGAATAACAGAGTAATTCTTATCCGTTCAATATATTTTCGAATCTCACAGAAAGAAATATTTATGGAACGTGAGCTATTATTTTTTCCTTATTTTGTTTATCACTTTGATTCTATTTATTTTTGGAGGAAAAGTGACAGTAAATGCTTTGAAACGTAGGTTCGTAATCAGCATTACAGCAGTGATTTTCACGCGCGTGAATGCTGAAGAAAGGTTGTATGCAAGGGAGCGAGAAAAACGAAATAAAAATAAGAAGATTTAAAAGAATTAAGTGGCCTTTCCTTAGAAAAACAGATACTCGAAATAGCTTATGAAAACTGCAACCAATTGTTCAACCCATTTTCCATTTCACAATCCCATTTTCTTCGTGCTTGTTGAATCTTCCAAGTCAGAGATCTTTCTTCATCCGTCCAAATCCTCTGCAACAACTATACATTACATACATACACACACGGTTTCATTATTTGTTGAAGAAGGAACCTAGGCATTTAAACAAGGAGAAGAAGAAGAGAAGATAAGAACAGATCCAATTCAATTCAGATCAGATTGGATTCAAATCGAATCAATGCAATGTCGGCTAACCGGAACGGAGCGGAAATAGAGCTAGCCGATGACAATGACATTCCTTCCGGTAGGGGAATTGGCGGTCGCAAGTACGCACCTGTTTTCGCCCATGACAACGATCGTGCTGTGCTCGAGATGTCCTCGATTGATCCTTCTGGACCTTCCTCCTCTGGAGTAAAGTGAGTTACCTCCATTTCTGTTGCTTTTTAACTTTTGCTGAGTATGATGTATGCTACCGGTTGATTGTGAGCTGTGACGGTGATTTGATTGTTAATGGATCGTGTACTGCACGCCGTGGCAGAGCTTATGTAAATTACGGCAATGCGGTTAGGAGCATATTGGATAGAGTAGTTTACCGCGAGGTTTAGCGAATAGTTGTTTAACCTAATCTACCTGGTTGATTGACAAAGGAACTACTGTGTTTGGATAGACATTGGCCTGGTTGGTCTATGTTAGGTCCTGGTAGTAACTAGTAAGGTTATACAGATATAGTTTATGCTGGAGTGAGATCATGCCGAGAATGGTTTTGTTGATTTTTTGTTCATCTGTTCAGTGTAGTATATAGTTAGCTAGTGGAGGTGTGCTTATTTTCGTAGGCAGTTGGATTGGCCATATCATATGGTATATTGTTAACTTTTCAGTGTGATCTTTTTATGGTTAGAGTCGGGATTGGATTGTAGTATCATTCAAGTACATTATATTTGTGAATTTCTACATTCATTAAGCAATATTTTCTATTCTATGATCCATAGAATTTCATGTTTGCTGGTTCTCTTTTCATTTGTTCGTCGCAATTTTTTTGTATATTCTTAAACTATGAATTGTGTATTTATCCTAAACATTGTGCATTTTTTGCAGAAAAACTAATGTTAGCTCTGGTTCTGAGGGAATAGATGGGTCTGCACCCAGTCATGGAGGTTCTAATGGCTCTCATACTGAATCTAAGTTGGAACTATTTGGTTTTGATTCACTCGTCAATATTTTGGGGCTTAAAAGGTAAAGCTTGAGAGATATTACACATTTGAGTCCTTGTCTAATGAATTTATCTCGATGATATGAATGCTGTTTTCAATTATGGAAAACATGCAATCGTTCATGTTGTTTGTGTATTGAGTTTATTTTATATAAATTGGTTGTTTGTCATTACTGTTGATTGTTTTGATGAAAGTTGATATGTCAGTATGACAGGTGATCCGATTCCAGTGCCATCTAATCCTAGAGACGGGGAAGATGTCGCGATTAGCATTCAGCATTCAAAGGTACCAGTAACTTGCATGCATTTTCTCAATTAACCATATGCTGCCTTTGGTTGTCACTTGTAATCTCGTCTCTATTGAAAATGCTTGGATGGCTGTTTTTCTGGTGTTCACATGCTTGTTACAAGTTTATTATATCTGCAAAAATAATGGGTTCAATTTTCTTTTTTATGGCTTGATTATGAAATATTTAAAGCTGAAAATTGAAAATACATGAAAGGATGATGAGCATTATGAATCAGTTCGAAGTCTAGTATTGGATCCTTCTGAGTGTGGATTGATAGGAGCTTTCCTTAGTCAGTCTCAGGTTTTGTGTTCCCAGCGTATTTTTTGTATGTTTACTCATGTTGTTAAATTTCTCGGAAGGTTTATTCTTATGAATTGTCTGTCAGTGTATGCATCTCTATAAATCTCTTTTGAATACTTCCACATCTACAATCCTCCTTTCATTGGCAAATGAAAATGTACTTTTGGTGTCTTTTACCCTATCAACGTAGTATAAGTCTCATCTTATCATGCAGAATGCCAGTATCAAATTGGGGACAATGATGGGTGTGTTTGTGCCTTGTTTGCAAAACATTTTGGGGATTATTTACTACATCAGATTTTCATGGTGAGATACTCGCTACTGAAATAATGTCTTTTTACAGCTGCTTTTGGTTTAATTCCATTCCCAGGGACTTATGATTTGAGATGCTGAAAACATTGGTGTTCATTTTAAATAGAGTGTTATAAGGCCTTCTCCCCTTACATTACTTCAGTATTAAAATCGTTGACACGCGTATTTGTTTGATGGTGTATATGGATATCGTAAAACAGAGAAGTAAAGAGAACCAATATTTGCATCAAATGTAATCTTCATTTGTTAGGATTGAAATGAGATAAAAGTAAGAAAATAAATATTCTGAAGTGAAAATGATATGCTAAATTTAGTATATACATGCCTTGAAATATGAGAGAGGCCGGGTGAAAATTCTAAATATAGGATATAGAGAGTGAAATGATTAATAGATTATCTTAGTGTGGGTAACTGCAAACATTTAGTGTAATAGCTGATAGTTTGGTGCATTAACTAACTTTGCTTAGAAAATATACTACAGATAGCTTCTGCAATAAGGTCTAATTCCTATGATTCAGTCAGCCTGTCTAGGAAATGTTTCTAACTACAAAGTTCTAGTCAGTTGTCAGTTTATCCAAGGAAAGTAAGAAATGTACAGGTACTTAATTTCCCTATACTGTAGAGAAATATATTTTCTTAATGAGGCATGATCTTCCCTTCGACATTTATCGGGCACATACTTTAGGACAGACAGCCTGATCTTATTGTTGACATATATCTACCTTTGTATCTAGTCAACAAAGAACTGCCGTTACTTGAATTTGGCTACCTAGATATAGAATCTTTGTTGCTTGGATGTATTCCAATATATTTTAAGTCACACCAAAGAAAGAACATGCCTCAGTTTTCTTTCAATTAAACCAGAAAAATCTTTGTTCTTCTCTTATCTTGCTGACATTCCACTTTTGAAACTATGATATTGTAATTTTGGCCATCAGACCAAGTTCTATAATGCTCTATATGCAGGGGTTCCTAGTTTCTGGATTATACTTAATTACCCGACTATCGGATTATGTGCAACACAAACGTGATTGGTACTTTGTAATTCTTTATGACTGTTTCCATATTCTCATACGGAGTCACTGATGCTTATTAGTTAAAATCTAGACTAAGTTAATATGATACCCCATGAATTGGACCACGATCTTCCCTAGCCTGAAATATACTTTATAACTGAGTGAATTTCTCAAAATGTAATTTATTATATTTATTATCTTCAATTATGTGAAGTGTATTCCTTGTGTTGGATGTTTCTAGAGATTTAGGGTAACATTTGCATGTGTTTTTTTTGTGGTTTCCCAGTTACATATGGGTGGAAATTCAGGTGTTGTGTGTAACATTTTCTAGTGTTAAGTGGACTTTTGTAAGAAATCCATACTGGCAGGAGCACTAAGATATGAAAATATTTTATATATGAATTCTGTCAGTTGCTCTGTTGCCTCCCAGTCCTTACTGTATGAATTTCTTTCCTCCCCTTTAATATCTAGTTTGCTTTATGAATAGGATTGTGGGTATGGCTGGGATTGGTGAGTCACTATTGCTGGTTGCTTTCTGCGGTACCTGTACGTTCCTTACAACTATGTCGTTGAGTGCAATTGCAACTAATGGCGCAATGAAGGTATATCACAATTTCTTTGCAATTGACCTCTTTTAGCAGGATATACCTGGGAATAGTTTATTTGAATGTATAAATAATTGATTTAAAAGTTATATTTAGTTAAGTAGGTCCTTACACATCTTTTCAACTATCTGTCAAAATCTAGGGGGGAGGACCATATTATCTCATTGGTCGTGCCTTGGGCCCTGAGGTTGGGGTCAGCATAGGTCTTTGCTTTTTCCTTGGAAATGCAGTTGCTGGAGCTCTGTGAGTATATGAATTGCTAACTTTACATGTGTGCTTTCACTTTCTATCTTGTGGCCTAAAATATAATGGATTATGCCATTTCATGTTCATATAGTTACGTCTTGGGTGCTGTGGAAACATTTCTGAATGCTGTACCACAGGCAGGGCTTTTTAGAGGTAATTAAATGATATTAAAAAAATTACCTGGAGTTTTTTTTCTGTTAAAAACTTATTCTATGTTCAGTTTTTATTCATTTATGCTCCTATGACATTGTTATATGAGGAATACCATACTATTATGCTAATTAGCAGAATGCATGGTATACAAAATTAGATTATTCTTATGGATATTCGTAGCATCTTGATTTCCATGATTTCTGAGGATATGCCAGTTGCCTATTCATATATTAGTGTTCTCAACTCTCAAGCCTATTGCCTTTTGAACAATTTATTTACACAAGCAGACTAGTGAAAATACCCTATAACAACAGTACAACGCATATGTTATATAAGTAAGCACCACCACCTCATATATTTAAAACTTTGAGTACTCTTAACTAGTGAAAAATACCTGATTAATTAATGAGTGTGTCCGCATGGCAATCCAATTAATGCATGCAAGCATATTTAGGTCTTCGGTAGCCCGTAGGTGTGAATTGATTTGCATTCACTTGTTTGTTTTATTTAATGTAACTTCATTTCCAAATTCATATTTGATATTGTGAAGGTCGACCACACCACCTAAAATGCCGTCCTTATGATCCTTATCGAGTTAAATAAATGTGTTAGGATCAGATTAATCTTGCCATGATATTAAATATTTTTGTTTGCTTTTGTATTTTGGGATCGCAAATTTGCAATTAAATGGTCTCTGCAATCATTTGTCTTTTGTTTTATAACAGCGTTTTGATTTATATCTAAATTTCCCTTATTCTTGTAGACGCACAGACTTTTGTGAGGGTAAATGGCACAGATGTTGCACAGCCTGTTACAAGCCCCAGTTTACATGACTTGCAAGTTTATGGGATCATAGTGACCATCATCTTATGTTTCATTGTTTTTGGTGGAGTAAAGATGATCAATAGAGTTGCTCCGGCATTTCTTATACCTGTCATATTCTCAGTTATCTGCATATTCATTGGGATCTTTGCAGCTGGAGAAAATCGCCCAGTAGGTGAGCTGTTCATTTTTTCCACTTGCCACTCTATGTTGTTTGATATTTGTTTGTCATACAACCTTTAATAGATAGTGTTTGACCTTTAGGTTCGCATTATAAGTAGTGCTTCCATCAGTTGATTAATAGTGCTCTTTCTACAATGTTAAGTTAAACTCCCTCCGTTTCACTAAAAACTTTACATGTGCCATTTTGGGTGTTTGATATAAAATTGAGAGCTTCACATTTCTTTACATGGAGACCCATTATTTCCTTACATACCACTTTGTTATATAAACCATTTTTTTTGCTCATTTATCTTAATAATTGTGCCAATTCAAATCGTAAAGCTTTAACTGTAATTGAGGGAGTACATTCACAGGGAATATTGTTTCACGGTTTATCTATTTTCCAATGATGGTGTTTCATAAATTTTTTAGAATCATAGTTTGAGTTATTGATTCTGGTGTTGGGACTTAAGATTCCTGATTTAACTAATTGTAATGCAGTTTCCGGGTTATGCAGTATTCAGCTTTAGACTTAAGAGACATCTATGAGTCTTTTAGGGAAACACCTTGCATTTAAGTGTATCATGATGGTCACTTGAGCACTGCTTTTTTTGTAATATCAGTGAGATTTAGCAACATCATTTCCTCTTGGATTTCTTGTTGTCCATTGTTCTCAGGAAGGTTTTTTATTCCCATTGAAATTCTCATGTGCAGGACTAAATGGCCACTATATAGTTTCTTCTTTTCGGTGTGAACTATATTTTTTGACATTTTATTGTTTAAAATTGGAATATAACACGGACTCATTATGCTGATATTTTTAGGATCCAACTCTGGTTACCTTATGTCTGGGTGCAGTGTACCCTTAACTTGAAAGTTGGATGACATGACGTAGAACATGTTTAAGTTTTCAGCAATACAACCTATTTTCGGTTAATTATCATTGATTTTCAATTAAGCATAGGATCTTCAGGTAAACAAAGCAGTTGCAGTTCTTTTCTGAAGTCCAACTTGCCTTCTTGTAGGCGTGTGCCATTATTTAGTTGGGAAATTGAATTGAACTAGCGATAGATATACTATAAGTTCCATATAGTCATTTGCAAAATGCGTATGGAGCATTAATGTCTGAAGGAATAAGGATTGAGAAAGTTTACAGAGAGGGGATGCAGGGAGTCTAGGAGTTAGTTTGAGCTGTTGCATATTTCTAACCTCTCTCTCATTTTTGTCTATTTTAGCATTTGCATGCACCATTTTGGTCATGTTCATTGAGTCCTGTGTTTCTTGCAGCTGGAGTTACTGGCTTGAGATTGAAAACTTTCGTGGATAATTGGAGTTCAGAGTATCAATTAACCAACAATGCTGGAATTCCGGATCCAAATGGGAGAATATACTGGAATTTCAAGTAAACCCGATTTGATTTATCTTTTTGTATTTGTGTCATTTATTACATAGTGTAGCCTTGTCCTCTTCTATTAAAAAACGAAATCCTTGATTGTACTTCACCCATCATTTGTCAATGAAATTTCTGTCAAGTCCTTGAAGAGTCATCTTCTGTTATTCTACCATGACTGTTAGTAGACACATGCACACAGATGATTGATAGTTTTGTTTGCCCATGTTGAAGTCAGCTAAATATATTGAAGATCAACAAAAGGAGCTATATCTTCTATTCTAACTGCTATTATATTTTATAATTGCCAGCGCATTGGTGGGTCTCTTTTTCCCTGCTGTAACAGGGATTATGGCGGGTTCAAACCGGTCTGCTTCACTTAAGGACACTCAGCGCTCCATTCCTGTTGGGACTTTAGCTGCAACTTTAACTACGTCAGCTCTATATGTGGTTTCTGTGCTATTTTTCGGAGCTCTAGCAACTAGAGAGAAACTTTTGACAGACAGGTACTGTGATGTGCACTCAACCCCCTCTTGCCTTTTACCATAGCCTTAGAATGAAGTTTCTTATGATTAATCCAAAATTTTCATTTTACTATTTTTCTGGGTGAGGATATTCCAATAGAGCACGAAGCAATTTGTTTACAATTGTTCGGTGAATTTATCATGTGAACTTGTTGGAGTGTATGTAGTTAAATAGGTATGATATATAGTATTTTAATTAGTAAGTAGTTAAATCGTTGGAGTATTTACTGACATTATCTTTTACAATTAAATTTAGATTAACATTCTGAGGATAGTTCATAGTTCGAATAGTTGAACATATGGGTAAATAAACACCTTTTTGTAGTTAATAATTTGCATTCCACTGATTTCTGCTAATAATTTTTCCTAATTAGGCCTAAACATACTCATGCAGGTTACTAACCGCCACTGTTGCTTGGCCTTTTCCTGCTATTATTTATATCGGAATCATCCTTTCAACGTTAGGTGCAGCTCTTCAGAGCCTAACTGGAGCCCCACGGCTTCTTGCAGCTATATCTAATGATGACATCCTTCCTGTTCTCAATTATTTTAAAGTTAGTGATGGGAGTGAGCCTCATATAGCTACTCTGTTCACGGCTTTCCTGTGCATTGGATGTGTTGTTATCGGCAATTTGGACCTTATTACACCAACTGTAACAATGTTTTACCTCCTGTGTTATGCTGGTGTCAACTTGTCATGCTTTCTGTTGGATCTGTTAGATGCTCCCAGCTGGCGCCCTCGATGGAAGTTTCACCACTGGAGTCTCTCCCTTGTTGGAGCATTGCTTTGTATATGTCAGTTTATATTCATGCAATATAAGTTCTCTTTATGTTAATATTCAATACTATTAGTATTAAGCACAAACAAGCTTAAGTTTGCTTTGTTCTGCTTCTTTTTTTCAGTAATCATGTTTTTGATCTCGTGGTCGTTCACGGTGGTGTCCCTAGCCTTGGCGACTCTCATATATTACTATGTCAGCATCAAAGGAAAGGCAGGAGACTGGGGTGACGGTTTCAAGAGTGCATACTTTCAACTTGCCCTCCGAAGTCTGCGATCATTAGGAGGTTTGTCTTATTTTGACTACTAGTTTCATATCATTTTCAAGTAAAACCTAGCCCCACTAAAGTTCATCTCAAAATAGCTCTTATTTTTCCTGTAGATCTCCTATATTCACCGAAAGGAATTTAACAAAGTACAATGATCATATTGTTAAGTTGTTTAAAGCACCAAACCATGCTAATTGCAATAATGGCTTGTCCATGCCTCGAGCTGGTCTTGCCTTGCCTAAACCTTACTTAGCTTCATTTTATTCTATCATTGTTATTCATATAATTAGATGTTCATGATTACTGATGCTTCTTCACCTGTATTTGGCAAAAGTCTAGAGTTGAATACTGCCTTTAGTTCCATATATAATTGTCTCGATTGCAGTATTATTTAGTTTTCTTGCACCTTGAAGTGTTGTCCCCCCCTCCCCATTACTTCAACTTTCTTTTAACATCTATCTTAGTATGCCACTGTTCTCATAAACGCAACTTGCATGTGCAGCAAACCAGGTCCACCCCAAGAATTGGTACCCTATCCCCCTCATTTTCTGCCGGCCGTGGGGACAATTGCCAGAGAACGTACCTTGCCACCCTAAACTTGCAGACTTCGCAAATTGCATGAAGAAAAAAGGCAGGGGATTGTCCATGTTTGTCTCCATCCTGGACGGGGACTATCACGAACGTGCTGAAGATGCGAAATCTGAATGTTGGGCCCTTGGCAAATACATTGAGTATAAAAAATGTGAAGGTGTAGCTGAAATTGTTGTTGCACCATCAATGTCCGATGGTTTCCGAGGTATAGTCCAGCTTATGGGCCTAGGCAATCTGAAGCCCAATATTGTTGTAATGAGGTACCCTGAAATATGGCGCAGAGAGAATTTGACTGAAATTCCTGCAACATTTGTCGGAATTATCAACGACTGCATTGTGGCAAACAAAGCGGTTGTGATAGTCAAAGGTCTGGATGAATGGCCTAACGAGTATCAAAGACAATTTGGTACAATTGATCTGTATTGGATAGTACGAGATGGCGGTCTTATGCTTCTTCTCTCCCAACTTCTCCTCACTAAAGATAGTTTCGAGAGTTGTAAAATTCAAGTCTTTTGTATAGCAGAGGAGGATTCTGATGCAGAAGAACTTAAAGCCGATGTGAAAAAGTTCCTTTATGATCTTCGTATGCAAGCTGAGGTTATAGTCATTTCAATGAAGTCATGGGATGCACAGGTTGAGCAACAAGATGATTCTGTGGAGGCGTTTACTGGGGCCCAGGAGAGAATTTCTAGGTATATGGCTGAAATGAAGGAGAAAGCTGAAAGAGAAGGAACACCTCTTTTAGCAGACGGTAAGGCAGTAGTTGTTGATGAGCAGAAAATACAGAAGTTCTTATATACAATGCTGAAGCTAAATTCGAGCATATTAAAGCACTCGAGGATGGCTGCCGTCGTTTTGGTGAGTCTCCCACCACCACCATTGAACCATCCAGGATACTTTTACATGGAGTATATGGATCTCTTGGTTGAAAATGTGCCCAGGCTTTTGATTGTCCGTGGTTACCGTAGAGATGTCGTCACTTTGTTTACATAGTTTCTGCAAGTTTACTCCTTTGGTTCAAAAGAATTTTCCATACTCAATATGTCAATAGTACATTAGTTGAAATGCCCCTTCTTTTCATGATGATAGTCATTTAGTTTCTCACTTTTGTATTGGTACAAAACTGTCACCATATCTTTTATGACTTGATTCACGTCATAACTGTTGTATTAGAGGGAATATTGTTTGACTATTCGGTCACAATGCCTTTTGGTTGAGGTAATACATGTTTTTTTATTAGAAACTGCAGATGCTTTGGACTTTTATACATTTGTCATTTTAACTATGTACATAGAATTCCATGCATTACTAAAAATTATATAAAAAAAATGACTTCACATCTTGCCTCTGTTGAAGAGCGTCTTGATATATGACACAACCATGTTGTATGAAATAAACCACAGGAATTTACAGAATTCACATTGTAGCTTTTCAAGCAGAACCAAAAGAAAAAAAAAAAGGGTTCCATATGGATATGTAATATGCTTGATTATTCTACAAACACGATGAAGGAATAGCATTAAGAACGGAACACAAATTCAGAACCAAGAGGTTTGTAAGTGATTATACACGTCGGGAACCGGGTAAGCATAAGTCGAACATCCATCTTTATAGACATTCTACTGCTAACTGAAAAACAACACTCGCATTCCAAGAAAACAAGGACCAACGAGAGCTCAACATGCCACCATATTATGGACATACCGGCCATTCAAACAAATTAGCAACCTGTGATGGCATCCAAATGACCCAGGAAAACAGAAAATCCACGTGGAGGATAAATAGACTCAATGCAATCTAGTCAATTCTTCAACTCTCTTCATCAATTCCTCGACAGGAACGCTCATTGCTTTTGAAATTTCATCCATCCGTTTCCGGCCAAGATCCAAGAACGATTCGATTAGATCTCCATCCAAAAAGTTTTTAGATTCAACATTTTTCTTCTCACTGTAGAATGATCTCCACTGCTCATGACTCAGTCCTCCGACACCTTTGATCACTTTCCTCAGATTTGTCTGCAGCTTCTCCAAGAAGACATACTGTTCGTGAGGAAGCGAAGCAATGACACCTATTAACCCATTAATAGTTCCGAATATGACGGTTGGAATTTGACCAACATCAGAATCGGGCAATCTCATCACAAGCGAACCATGTCGGAATCGATTAACGAACTCCCCAAGGTGATATTCACCTACAACCTCTAGGCGTCCACGTTCCTCATCAGTTGCTCCTTCACTGTTTTTACGGACTGTGATGAGATTGTAGTTATTCTCAGCTCCAATGTAGATGTCATCATCAAGAATCTCAACGGCTGACATCCAATTTGCATTGTAATCGCGCGCCCGCTCCTCAATAGCACCCTCCTCGTGCTGCATAAATGAAGATTTTAGAAGTAAAATAAATTCTGAAAAACTTCACTAATTAGGTTCAAGTGTGTTCAAATGCTTTAAATAAGCAATTCTTTGGTTTCAGTACGTGGAGAAGTGGTTCTGGAGGGTAAACCAAACTCCAAATGCTTCTTGCAATATAAGCAGAAAACAACTAGAGCTAATCTGCATACTGCTTTGAAACGTATTATTGTATTCATCAAAGATAACCTTGACATGTTTGTTGATCAAAGTGTCATTTTTTATGTACTCTATTCCTAACATGCAGCAATAAATTTTAGTTGGTTTATAATTTTTTGGTATAACTTTTATGCTATTATTGCGAAGTAAAACTAAAAAAACTGAAGTATATTACTGATTCTTTTTACCAAATACTCCCAAGTGTTACCTTAACATCTACCTACTTCTCACGTCATATCTGCTTTAACTCGGTTTCTACAACTTCAGCTTCTTCTCCTAAACATCAACTCTCTAATATTTCGGATTTTTGCAAAGGGTTTCATCACTTAAAAGACAAAGCAAATCAAAGCAACAAAAAGAGATAAAATGGTTTCAAGAGGTATTAATAATATGCCATCGAGCATACTTCAAGTTAGACATCATTACCTTGTAAATTAGAAGGGAAATTGATTTCATAAGGTCACCCACAACAATGAAATCCCCCCTAGTTTGTACGTAAAGGGCAAGTATGTGTCCATGATGACCACATTCAGACTGCAACTCCCGAGAACCATCATCTCGGAGCATCCATTTGTACAACTGAATCTTCTGATTAATAGCAGCAAGCAGTTTCCCATTAAATGCATTGAGGGAGTAAACAGCTCCTTTGGTTTCTTTTTCTACAATTAGTTGAAGTTTTCCATCTTCTACAGCAAAAATTAGTATTCGACCCTGACAATATGACAAAAAAGTATAAATAGTACATAAATGGTAAAAAGCAGAGGTGCAGTAAGAAGCAGAAGATGCAAATATTAGAGATAGGGGATGGTTTTGGAAGTTACAAACAATTAACAAAGAATTGGAAAAGGATAGTCCCTCAATTTTCATAAGATTAACATTCAAATTCACAATTCAAATGATCATTTTTTTAAATGATAAAAAATTGATAAGTTCAAACAAAATTGCATTTTACGTGAAATGACTATAGCAACAGAATTCAAATTATTCAAGGTAAAATTTACTAATTTTTTAATGGCAATTAATTCTTTGGACCGCCCAAAAAGTGAAGTATAAGCTTTAAAAGGCAAAGGAGTGCAAAAGACATGCATTGTAGGAGAGAAACGAAACCTCTAACACAACTGACTAGTTACCTTGGTAGGCTCATTTTCTTCTGAAACTACATACGCAGTCCCAACGCAGTAGTAAACATTACCGTCATCAGAGAATGAGCAGCTAAGGATGGAACAGCCATGCTCAAACTGATCCAGTGGATAAGATGATATGAAGTCAAAAGACTGGTCGTCTATGAGACGGACAAAGTGCATCTCAAGCTCCTCAGCGCTTGCCTGGTTGTACTTCAAACTACATACAGCAAAGGTCCGAGTCTGTTCCTGATGGCATATACGCCGTGCTTGCTCGCCAAGCGGGATAGTGCGTATGTGAAGTTTTTGAATGTCATCAATGGTGCCAATTGTCAATTCACCTTCTTTAGCAATAGCTAGGCTGTTCCAGAAATATTAGTCAATGAAACCATACCTCCAACAAAATGTCCCAAAAAGAAAAAGAAAAAAGAGGATAATCGAAAACCCAAAACCCAGAGTCCGATAGAGTGAGAACATGCACATGCTGATTGCTAAAGGGAACTGGTATTAGGAAAGTGAATTCATTCTTTACCTGTCAGGAAAAGCAGCAGAGTTGAAGGGGCACATGTGGCTAACTTCTTTTAGATTAACATTACTATAAAGCAACTTCTTGTTGCTGCTGTAAATGACAGTTGGTCTATCTGAAGCAGCAAAAACATGAGTGGTATTCTTTGACGAGAAAGTACGCAGTGTGATTGGTTGTGTCCCTAAAGACACTTTCTTCCTCTCTGCCAGCTCACCATTACTAGTATTCAACACAAAATTCAAGAGATGCCCATCTCCAAGAGCACATAACAAGTAAGATATCTGCATTTGCAAAATAAGCATAAATGTCATCTTATTGATTTAAATCTCGCAAGAACCAAACAAATTCCTATTGAACTATTTGATTCCAGACATCGCTCGAGAATTGGGACTATAAAATTAAGAGAACTGGAATCACTATAATTATACAAAAGGTCAAGAATGAAAATTACCCCTTCGAACGTACACAGAAGCACAGAACGAGGAATTATTTCACCTCCCAAATGTTCCTTCGTAATAAGATTCAAGTCAGGAAGAGAAAATATTCGAACGCTGATATCCGTCCACATTCCAACTGCTGCTAGTTGGCTACAATTTGGATTATCACCAATAGGATTAATGTCCAGGCATGAGATGTCATACTCCAACTGGGCATGCGTCTTTTCTGTCAACTGACCGTCACCTATTTCCAGATAGACCAAATGACCTCCACCAGTAGCCAACAAAACCTGTAAACATATGCACAACAATTTCAGGAAGCCTGGACATGAAAAAACATAATGAGAAAGTGGATATACACACATGATCTATAAGGTTCAGTTCTCCAGAAAGAAGCCAAAGCTAAGCTTGCAATCTACTCTGTTATGTAACTTTAACTATGCACATTCTTCGAAAAAGAACAAAAATTATTTCTAATCAGCTCTACACAAGGTTTGCTTATAGACTTATAAACATAAAAAGAAGACAGGCATGGTCATGTCATAGTTCTATCTTGAAATCTCTAGAAGTAGAGATGATAACACTGCCCAAGTTGACAAATACAATGCAATAATATATCTTCTTACAGTCTCTTGTAGAATTTTCCGAACTGAACCCACAACCTAACTAGTTGGATACATACCTGGGTGGCATTGGCTGTCGCAACATTAACTGAATACCCAGCTGGTGCATGCCATTCATCACGCAGCACTCTGGTCGTACTACTGACCAATCTGACTGAAGCTGAAGTAACCTGCAAGATTAATTTTTCAGCTGAGAGCTGCTTACCAATAAGCTTACAGGATACCCACGCAGTATATGATATGTCCATACAATCTTCCGCACAATAGATGAATTACTCACTGATTATTATTTGATTTATTGTCTTCAGGAACTATACATTATGTGAATGAAATTATACTCCCTAGCTGCACACATTTCCAACTTTATGTGGCCTCAATGACAACTCTTTTTGTGACGGTATTTTCCCCATACATGTAAGAGTTACACTGTTAATACTAAAACATATCTCAGTTATATTTTTTCACTGTTAGAAGTAATTAAATATGTGTCTGTTGATATCAACTGTATTAAGGAATGCGGAACAAAGAATGAGCAGTATCTTCAGCATCATACTCATAATTCCGATAACATGTACAGAAACCTGAACTTTGTAAAGCACTACACATCATACATACACAAATAAAGGTAATATATAGATCGGATGAACTCTAGGGAGATACTACTGACACATGTCATGACTTGAAGTATCGGCCATCACCAATTTATGCCTAAACACCCTATCTTTTCAGGCAACTTTTACCTTATAAATGAAAGATATACATGTTTCTCACTTGCTACTACGAAAACATCATGGCATACTATGCAATTTTTGGTATAGATATAATCCTATTTGCAGGATATTGCACATGGGCATCATAATTCATCAGATAAAGTAGGGCTATATTCTGATCTAAAAAAAATACAATTTACCTGCACAAGTTGATCAAACACTGCATCGTGACAGAATAATGTCTGGACGCTAGAGCAAAAACCATCTATTTCGGTTTCTTCCAATTCATCATCCATGTTCATTGCAAGAATACGCGTCTCACTGATAAAGCTTACAACCAAGAATGTATCATAAGGATCATCTGTGGCAGATCTCAAGGACCACATCCCTTTGATACCCTGAAGCTCTACAGATGCCTATGAATGACAATGAACAGTGATGATACTGAGGAAGTGACTGTTTTAAAAAATAACAGCTTATGACTGAGTGAACTTTACCTGCTCATTTATCCCAATTCCATTGCGAACAACACGAAGAGAACCATCTTTATAGGCTCCTGAGCAAGTTACAACCTGACCTTGACCTTGCCTCTCTAAATCGACCACACAAAAATCCACAATTGGTCCCAAATTGACAAATCTTTCAAGAACTTCAACATATGAACCCTTCGCATCCGGGTGAAGATTTAACTTTATAAGCTGGGTTGTCGGACACAAAACAAGTAAATACATATGAACATAATGCACAGGAGAACATAAATTTCTTCAACATCAACTAAAACTGATGCATGACATGCAACTAAAGTTTACAACGTAGATTGTCTTAAGAATCAGTTACTGCCATCTGAATAAACAATAGTATGTGATTTTATGACTACGTGCAGTGGAACATTATTGTTAATGAAGCTAAATAAGCAGGCCAGAGGACTCTGGATAGCCTCACAATACAATAGTATGTGATTTTATGACTACGTGCAGTTCAATATTATTGTTAATTAAGCTAAATAAGCAGGCCAGAGGACTCTGTGGATAGCCTCACAATACATCAAGGTGCAAAACTCCCAAGTCCAAATTCTAGGTACTATGAAGCATTACATTCTGTAATTCTGCATTTCTGTGGTAAATATCCATAATCTATTCCAAGTAAGATATTCAAATGGTTAGAGTGGAAGGCCACAGACCTGGGAATCACCAAAGCTCGAGCCAACAAAAACAACAGCATTATCAAGATATGATATAGACGAAGCCACTGATGTTTCCCCCAAGAGTTCAATTTTGAGTCCTGTCACTCTAGCAAGTACCAGAGAAAATAACATTAAAAGACCAGAATCGCTTTCGAATTCGGCTAATTTTCTGAAACACTTAGTTATCACTGTAAAAAAAAATGGAGCTCAAAACAGCAAACTCACTTCTCCTTCTCGTGGGTGATTACTAGAAGGTGTAGAAGTCCATTGTGATCACTCAGTAAGTAGCGAGAACCATCAGGATCAACCCTCCCATAAGCTTTTGTGATAGACTTCATAAATGAAACATACACAAGGTGAGATCATGGTTACAATCTGTTTGTGCAAATCTTACAGCAGCTTATTGACCTACAGGTTTAATCGGGATTGCTTTGAACGCAGAGGCGCTGCAGTAGACAATATTTTCTTCACCAATAATTAGGACGCCACAAAGAGGTGGTGGTACTGGGATTAACAATTCAGCTCCATTGTCAAGATTGTTCTGGGACCATGGGCCTTCAACAAAGTCTTTATCCTTCAAAGCAATCTCATACGTTTTGACATGACGAGCATCTTTGTTATCCTGCCAAAGTAGGTATATATGACCAGTCATAGGATGCGAGACAAATTTCAAGGTGGCACAGTGGACAAACCAGAAACATGTTGGTAAGCAGTCTGGATGACAAAACGACTTTTAAACCAAGTAGATTCACTGGCGCACAACAAATTATCCAACCTCTGGGAGTAAGGTGCAGATATGTACTCTGAACTTTACAGTTTACAGAAGTGATTCAAACCTGGTAAAGTACAACAATGGTTGGCCTGGGGCAACCATACAAAAATTTGATATCCAAAACTTGAAGCTCTTCAAGCCTGAACAGGAAATACATACAACGTTAGATTGAGAGGACACTTGGTGTTCTATAGATTGCCGGATTACAATGAACAATATACACTTCTAAATAAACAAATTCACTTTATACGGTCAATGAGACCCATAATTATAAAGATTCCACCAAACTGCTATTATAATTTTGTCAAACAGAATATTAAACATTTAATTTTGCTAAAACCAGGCTAGTCCTGCTTCTAAATCAAAGAAATGGGAAAGTTTCGCCTCTTCGGTAATCACTAATTTTCCTGTATGTGATCCTCTGACATTTAAGTCTCCCCGCAAACAACAACATCATACAATTAACCTATATAGTTCTCTGGTACAACGGTTCTATCTTTTAACTGAATATGAATATATCAGCAGTTGAGCATCAAATACAAAAGCTAACTTGCAATCAACCAAATTTAGGTAAAATAGCTGGCAAAGTGGCAGGCATAAAGTCCAAGCAAGAAAGACCACTTCACATTCAGAACAGATGTAGTAGAAGCTCTCCTTGTGTAAAAGTTACCTGATATTAAATGCTTCCTTGAGCTGGCCTTTGTTGTCGAATGGAATGACCTAAAAACAAATAGAAATGATCATAATCTGAACTGTACTAAAAAGCTTCCGCACGGTAAAAAGAGATGATAAGAGAACGTATAAGATCAACTCCATACTTTGAAAAGCCCATCATATAGGTGAAGTCCTATCAGTCTGCAATCTGGGTCAATTATGCCTATCTGTGCAGATAGAGACAAGCAAGTAATAAACTAAGCAATCTCTTCCACAAATAAATTCACATCGACCTATTTAGATGTACCAAAAAAGATCAAATTTATCAACACCATAATATACAAAATCCCAAAATCAATTACCTGTCCGCTGTCTGTTGGACGGCCTATTCGATCGGAAACATCTCCCATTGCCCTATTCCAATGGTGGAAATCACCCCCAATAGAAACAAATAGATTAATAAAGAAAATTCAGAATTAATACTAGTAATGGGGATAACAGCAGAATTTATAGCCTAGAATTCAAAGGGGTCTCTCAAGCTAAACATATAGTCAGTTAATTTATTTTTTGTTTTCGGTAGGAGTCATGGTAACTAAATTATTCAAATGTTAAGAGTTACTCTGCCATTTTGTCAATGATTGAATGAAGCAAGAGAGCTAACTTATCCATTCAAATTTGTGTAAACACTTTCATACCTCGTAACAACTTCACCATTATCAGGATCCCATTGCAAGACACAGAATTTATATCTTTCAGTAGCGATAAACAGGAGATCTTGAGTTTCTCCCTGTCAAATAAACAGGAGAAAGAATAAAATGTGTGTTTCTAATTTGTGAAGCACTCCTGAATAAGAGTGCACTTGGCAGAATAGATTATCATCAAGTTCAAAACGGCAATCAGAGATACAAATACTAATACTTACATGTGGCCGAAAAAGCTCAAGCGTGGCAATTCTCCCATAAATTGGCACATCCAACATAGGCTGCAGAATTAAACATCCAGAAGATTCTATGAGCAGAAATTTATGTCCAGATTAATTTCTAGTTTTCAGATTAGCTGGAATGGCTAGTACTGCCCTGGGCTCTCACCCCCCAAAAGAAGCAACAAAAATATAAGCATGCAGCTCAATTGTCTCTCTCCCTGTGACTCTCATCTCGCACTATGCACGCTAATTTCTACTTTCGGATTCGCTGGAATGGCTAGGGATGTTATTAAGAAAATTCTATGTAGGCTTTTCAGTCAGTTCAGTAGTAGAACTTCATATTTAAAATGCTGTAGTTTTCAGAAAACTAAAAAACAATAACTACAATGAATCACTACAAACAACACAAACTACGATCTCATACCTGTAAGCCTTGCGTGGAGAGCAAATGGATCTCTATCCTGGTACATTTCCTGTTGCAATTACATAGCAGCCAAATCTACCTTAGTTTAGGAGTAAAAATATTCCTCTCGAATAGCATATATTGTATATAAATCACACAAGCACAGGATATAAGGCCAAAACATTATGCAATTGAGCAAATTCTCTATGTATTTTCCTTCCACATTTCACTGCGACATCAGTAGGTACCAAACACCGAAATAAATTCCACTGAATCACCAATTCGACAGCAAAATGGATCAACTCATTACTGAACTGTTGACTAACAGCAATTTCTTCAGTCTAACTACGAACGAACAAAAAAAATAACGATTAATCGTAGAAAACTTACGAAACGATGAGATTGAGCTCGTTTGGAGCGGTGAAATTGCCGACACACGAATGAGTTACATTCGTCGGCTTGTGAGCCGTCACAACGTAATTCCAGACGCTCATTTTTGGCAACAGGAAGGTAAAACGAAACCCTAAGTTCCAATTTCGCTGATGAATTTGCCGTAAGCTTGAGCTCAAATGGTAGGGAAGTGGAGAAAGAGACTCAAATTTGGAGGTATATCAAACGGCGTCGTGGCGTTCAATCAGCGATACAGAAATGTGAGATGCGAGGGGGTTTACTTTCACGTTTGGGCTTTGATTCAATTTAAGGCCCAATTTTGTTACCTGGATTCACTCGTGTGGAGGTTGTAATCCGGTGAAAATTACACTAAAAAGACATTCCGCTCCAATTACGCGACATAGTTAATATAATATTGTAACTCAAATTTATATGTTAATAATTTCTAATTCATCAAGTAATGTATTAATATATTATTATAACCCAGAACCTAGAGCGTCACTAACTGAAAGTTACAAAGTTCTTTCGGTATTGGCTTGTTAGGCGCCTACTACCTCAATTCCGAGTAGATTCGTACCAACGACATTTGGCACCAATTAAGTATTTGAAAAAGAAATGCTACATGAGTTACTACAATTTGTAACTTCAGAGAATCGTGTGCTAATATAATGTCGTGACTTAAAAAAATCATTGTTAATATAATATTGTAACTCAAAGAACGTTGCACCTCCAACCAATAAGTTGTGGATTCGAGTCACCCTTAAACCGTTTAAAAAATAAGAAACTTAAAAAAGCTAAGCGCCCTATAGTTCTTTACAAAAGAATTCAATATGAGTTAATACAATGTTATAATTGTAGGTTGATGAGTTAATATAATGATATAACTCAATAAGTTAATATTGTCTTCAAACTCAGATGATCAATGTTTTACAATTCTATTCAACGAAGGTGGAGGGGGGGGGGGGGTTGTAGTGTTACAACTGTAAAATTCCTGACTTAAGGTAATATTTTCCGTCTCTTCCCATAAAAATAAAGGAGAATAATAGTATGCGACTTAAATTGACTTGTTTGAAGTACAATCTAATTGTGAATAGAAATTGGTTGGGGAGCGGTGGGGGGTTTGTTGTGTTACAACTGTAAAATTCTTGAGTTAAGGCAATATTTTCCGTCTCTTTCCATAAAAATAAAGGAGAATGTAGTATGCGACCTAAATTGACTGGTTTGAAGCATAATCTAATTGTGAATAGAAATTGAATTTTAATTTAGTTGTGAATATAACTTTTGTAGTTTTGAAGTTCTTATATATGATATATAATAGTGAATTGATGTGTGTAAGAATTTTAGAAGTATTTAATTGATTTTAGTGTTACTTGATTGATTTAAGATGATAATAATAAATAAAAAATAAAGTAAGAAAAAATAGTACCCAAGGAAATAACATTTAATTTAGTTATTAATACATGCATTAAAAAGGATTACGGTTCGACTCGATCAAAATCTCATGAAAATCATGAGAAGGATTCAATTTTTATCGAACTTTAATCGCAAAACAAACCGTCAATACAAAATTTCCCTTTATATGAATGAATATGTCCTTCACTGTTGAGAATTTATGTATTGAAATGATCATGCCTAAAACTCACATGTCATTTTGAAAAGAAATCTATATAATTATATACATACATAGTATTTGGAATGTGACAAAGTCCGAGCTGTTTGCCAACATGTTGGATTCTTGGAGGTCCATTTGGATCAATCAATAGGTCAATCTAAGATAGCTAGAGGTGCAGCATCATGTTATTGTGCAATTGACAGGAATATTGAGGTACAATCTGCCCAATGTGATAGATTTGTATATTGGAACGTCTTCAAGTACGTATGAAACCAATCTCTTGACTATCTGGAGATGCCTCAGTCTTGTATGTCGTGGTATGAGGCACAAGTTTGCTGAGAAAGCTAGCTCATATTCCGACCGAATAAATGATCAAGTTATTGTTTAATTAGTGATTAAAATTGCAAAACTTGATTAAAAACACTGGTTTTGGGTTTTAATCATTAGCCAAACAGACAACGAAGTGTAGCTCAGTTGACAAGACGCTTCAATTCCAACCAATAGGTCGGGTTCGAGTCCCTCTTAGCCCTTTTCAGAAAAATTATTAGCCAAACAGCCTACAACCTGCCTATCATGGTATGCAATGTTAACAAGGAAAACAAGATTAATTGATTTTATTCATCGATCCCTGAGTAGATATAGACACAAATAGCATAATGATACAGCCAATTTATTTTAGCAATCCAGCTTCAATTTATTTTTCACAGTCAGAGATGACCTCGATGGTATTGTATCATCTATCATGTCTAAACATTCATAGCATCTTAGGAACGATCGAGTTCATCCAAAAGAGAACTTATTCTAGCCACGTTCAAAGGTTTCTCCCAACAGTGATCTAGCCCAGCATTCATGAACGCCTCTTTCTCAGCCTTCGAACCACACGCAGTTACCCCTACAATCACGCATTTCACCCCCATGCGACGCAGTTCCTCTGTGGCCTGTCAAGATGAAATCTTATCCGTTGTTTAAATTAATAGATAAAATTTCGATGCATTGGATGTATAAATGATTCCATGGACTGATCAGTATGAATTAAAATCTATTATATCCTTAATTTACCTTTGTGCCGTTCATAACAGGCATTTCCAAATCCATGAAAACGAGATCATAAGATTTTCCAGAAGCGAAAAGCTCAACAGCTTCTTTGCCATTTCTGGCCACATCAGTTTCAAGGTGGAACTTATTCAACATTGTCTCATGAATCCGACGAAGAAGGTGCTCATCATCTACAATGAGTGCACGGGCAACTTGCTTGTTTACGGATGTTTCCATCATTTCTCCTGCCATGTATATACTGTCAGTCATGTGAAATATGAGAGTCTGATATGTTCAATTGTTCATACACAACAGTACTAGTTTGTGTGAGTAAAAACTTTGGGTATTTCCCAATAGCACAAAAGTAATCAATTTCGTGTACATTTTTCAACATTTAAAACATCAATCTAACGCGTAGAAATATACAAAAGAAATGGTACACGAACCGAGCTAGGGAGGTCGGAAAGCCAAACAACGAGTACTCTGAAAATGGGATAATGAATAGAAGATAAATATAGGATTTTGTAGGGATCAAGCTACCAAAAAAGAAACGAATACTTGACCATAACAAAGAATAGACCTTTGAGTATGAATGAACCACAGTGATGAACTGATGATCATGTTCTGTGGGTTTGATTAAATAGGTGGAGCATTAGCTTTTGGCAGATTGTCTTTTCGTGAGGATAATCGTAACATTGATGAGAAATATAGCTATAGATATCCATGATGGGTGAAATATCTACTCCTCTACACCATTAATAGAATACTTTAGAAACATCATACAAAATCACATCAATTGAAACTTTCTATAACATTACATCAGTTAGATCCAAACCTAACAAAATAGTTTGTTGGACTTTTCTACGATCAGACAGGCCTCCACTCTACCTAACAACAGACTAAAATTAAAAGAATTAATATATTTATTTCATTATATTTCAAAAAATACTAAAATAAAAAATAGATAATTCTAAATAATATTATTTTATTTTTAAAAAAAAATTAAAGGAAAATTTAAATTTTTTATTCATATTTATATTTTTCTAATTTAATTATTCATATGTCGAAAGGGCGATCGTCTTGGTGACGTCCCATCTCCCTTCCGCCTTATGAATACTTAAATTAGAAATATATAAATATTAATAAAAAATTCAAATTTACATTCTAAAATATTTTTAAAGTTTAAATTAATATTTTTTAATAATTTACATATTTTCTACTTTAGTATTTTAAATTCTAAACGGAATGAATATGTTAATTTTTTACTTTTTAATTGTTGTCAGGCAGGACGAATGTCTGCCTGACCATATAAAATTTCTAGTTTATTTCATTCAGTTAACTAGTCTAGTTGGAGATTTAGGACAAATTATTTATTACATTGTGGTATATTAATTTGTATGGGTATATCCATTTAACACCACGTTTTGCAATATTTGGGAATTGAGTGATTCTTTGGAGAGACCACCCTTAAAGAGATATATAAAAGACTAATTTTCAATTATTATAAGATAACCACATTCTAAGAACAAGCTTCTAAACGCACCCCAACCCAATTAATGGTAAGAAATTGGATATTTGTAAACGGATATACAGGTCCATATATATATATCAAAACCCACCAAACCAAGGGCCATAAATTAAGAGAATCTCATTCATTATACATGAAACCCTAGAAAAATTCTCTCTCTACACTTTCACCTCCTTCCTATCGGTAAGCTTCGATTTCGCCGTAAATAATCTCAAACCTCGCTAGAAACAATTCGGAATGCTCCATTTCAACGTGGTTGCTTTGTAATTTAGCTCGAAAAAGCTCTAAAACATCAAACTTGAAGAGATCATGGTAATCGAAACACTCTATGTTCTCGATTATTTACATTTGTATTTGAGCTCGAAATCACTAATATGCTCGAGAAAGTTTGTGTTCTCAATGATTTACATTTGTTTGCTGAATGTTTGTAGCTCAATATGTTAAGATTTATGTGATTCGGTGTGTTTTAAGCTCGATCTATACGATTCGATGTGTTCTCTGTGATTAGATGACAAATTTTCAATTCAGGTCTGAAAATTGCGTAACAGGTTTTTCAAATGTTCTAGCTAATTTGTGTTATGTTTTGGACTACTTTTGTAATGTTTTTGCTTATATGTGGGATGCTCAACAGAACAGAGTATACACATATATGCTCGAAAAATGGTGTTTTTACTGCAATTTTGTTATATATGCATCAATCTACTCAAATTATGTTTGTATGTAAGTTTAAACAATGTTTTCATTCAAATGTTAAATTGATTGAATTTTTTTTAACTATAGAAGTTGAAATATGAAAACATATCTGAAAAGCAGCATAAAAACGTTCTAGCTAACATGTACAATGTTGTGGTTTATGCATATAATGTGATATGTGATATGTAGCATGCAATACGTGTAATATTGCTAATATTATGTGTTATGTGTTGTCTACAATGTTGTACATTATTTGTGTAATGTGCTTACAGTAACTCATAATGTTTTTGTAAATATGCAGTGTGTAGCTACATCAATGTGTTATGTGCACAATGTTCTATGTTATTGTTGTGTAATGTTCTACGTTATTTGTGTAATTATGCATTGTACGATGTTAAATCAATGGTCTATTTGTTTTCTACAATGTTGATGTTATATGTGTAATGTTTTTGACTTACATCTGTAATATTTTCTTTAAGTATACAGTGTTACATCAATGTTTTTACGTAATGTCTGTAATGTTCTATTTTACAAGTGTAATATTCTTCATGCATCTCTATGATGTTCTTGACTGATCTCTATAATGCTTTCGTAAACATGTAGAGTACGATCTAAATGTTCTAATTAAGTTACTTATGTAATGTGATATATATTCAATGTTCCTCACTCATATATGTGTAATGTTCTATTTGCATTTCTCAGGTGTCATGTCTTATTTTTGTCATGTTATTATATATATTCATAATGTTTTAAACGATATAACTAATGTTTTGTTCAATGTTTTAGGTGATAAATAATTCTTCAATCAAGCCACTGTCGACTGCATGTAAAACAACAAAGCACTAAAATTGTCCTTGACCATGACTACACGAAAATGAAATTTAAAAAAATAAATAAAAAGTTGGTACCAAATTCAAGCGGAGAAGCCAATCACCACTGAATTTGAAGACATATCTCCAAATGAGCATATGTTGTGATGAACATATCGTCATGTTGTACTTGCATATGAATGTTATTCAGTTTTATTTGAATATTGAATATGACATGATGTAATTAAATGTGACAAATGTTATGTCTTACATAGTTAATGTTCTTGGTTATTATGTAATAATGTTACTCCTTATCTTTGTGTTGTTACTAATTATAATCTATTTGAGTAATGTTCCAGACTATTTGAGTAATGTTCTAGACTATGTGATTAATGTTCGTTTCTATTTGTTTGGTCATTTTTTATTTTGTCTGAAATGGATCCGCCTCATAACCCACCCAGCAACCCGCAAAATTGATTGAAAAGTATGATAAGTCAGTTATTTGAGTAATCTTCTGGCGTGTTTGAGTAATGTTCTCGCTTATTTGAGTAATGTTCATTATTCGAAAAGGACAAATATAATGGAAAAAAAATCAAAACCGACTAAAATTGTTTTATAACTTGGAAACTCATGAGAATTGTTTTGATCCGGTTCGCCGACCCGCGAAAAATGGAGACAAATGAGATAAATTGCAATTTAGTCCGTCTTTTCCGTCTCAATTAATTGTTGGTCACTTAGAAGACTTTGTGTTATCATCATAATTTGATTTGTGATTTTTTTTGAATAAGCTAATAATATTACAATAACTCCATGTCTCAATCACCTTATAATTTTAATGTTATTCGAGTTCGAACTCTCTACCTCATGTATACAACCCCAACTTCTTATTACCGGATCACCTTGTGCTCCTGATTGTTTTACTAACACAAATCTAAAAGTTTGTATATTCTGAGAATTTGCATGTAAAGTCTGCTGGATTTAGTCATTGTTATTGAAGACAAAATGAATAATGATATTTTGCACAAATATACTAGACATTCTTAATTTTCAATTTATGTCATCTTGCAGTATACATATGTATATATTGCGAGATACATAAAAGCTATACGTACACTGCAAAATTAAGGCCAGCATTTGAGATGCACTTTAATCATGAAAGAAATTTCTACTTGCTTATAGATCTTAGGAGTATGTAACATCCCTTTACCTAATAAGTTTGACCCATTGTTGTAAGTTCACATCATGTGTCAATATATATAGTTATGTTTATTAATAGATGAATTTTCAAAATCGGTGCAATTTGTTATCTAGACTTTAAAAATACCACCAGATTCCATAAGATAAAGACATGCACTGGTTGATAAGTTGAATTGAAATAGTTTTGATAGGATTAATTTAGTGTAACAGAATGGGATTTAGAATCGACAAGGTTTGTAAACTATCGTAAAATGATTTTAGAGAAGAATAAGTGCATAAATACTTACGGGGTGTTTGGATGGGGATTTGAATATCCCCATTTGGTTCGATAAACAATGATTTGGCCTAAAATACACTTAAAATACACCACTCAAATGTCCATCCAAACACAATTTTCACCAAAATCCATCTAAATGTCCACTCAAATGTCCATCCAAACAGCCACTTAATTAAACTACATTGCTGTATTTAATTAAACATTGTTATACTGTGAACTGTGAAGTCACTACAAAGATAAGCAACGAAAAACTCCATTTTTACTTGTCAACTATATTGTCTTTCCTCAAGCCTAAAATGAGTTTTTGTTCAAATAAAAATCAGCGGTTAGCCGGTTAGATTGGTCCAACAACTTACCGGTTTGGATAAAACCGGATACGGGTTTACACCAGACATAAAGAAGTCACACGGACTGTGTTCCAAAAAATTGATTGGAATGGTTTAACCGGACCGGTAGATCGAACTTCCACCAGTAAACTATAGGATATACCAGATGAATTAAGTATAACTCAGAGTAATTAAAGTCATACATGTATTATGGCATTGGGTCTGTGATCTATCATCTATCCATACCAATTAAGCATCGAACCTGCCACCTGTAATATAATTGTTTTTCCATATAAAAAAGAAAAGGTAAAAATCATGCATGGGCTTGTGATCTTTGTGTCAATTTGTCAAAGATTTAGGAGTTGAATGATTTACTTTAATTGACAATTACATGTTCAAGCTTCCCACTTTCTTCCCATGACCAAAATCTTATATTGGGACCTGAAAATATTCAGGTGCCTTGTTCATTTTTGGTAACAAATTTAACATTTAGCATCAAATGGATTTCCATGTATCCATCCAGTTGTAAACATTCACATTCCATGAACTTAACACGTAAATTTAGTTTGTGTTAACATGTATCAAATGGATTTCCATGTAGCCATCCAGTTGTAAATATTCAACATTCCATAAAGTTAACAACCAAAAATATACTTAACATCTATAATCCTCAATATATATATAATTTCGAAGAATTTTAGAGTTTTGCTCAATTTAAATTTAATGGAGTAACACTAGTTTTGGTACTTGATTGGTAGCTAAAAGAAGTATATAATATGAATTAAAATGACAAAAACAAATAAAACTTATATGTACCCGTTTAAATCCAAATCCGAAATACCCAATGCACGACCCATTCTTGGCCCTAGCTACAAGTCATAAGAGTCATAGATACAGATTCAGGCATAATTTATTGAATCGATCCACACAATCCATCCAAACAAGTCAGGTAAAATACTTTGAACAAGCATTATATATATAAACCGTCTATAAAAACAAAACTATAATCCCATAAGAGTCAGTCACCATTTCACCAACATTTGTAGCAATTTATAGCAAGACCAGATGAAAGCCCATTATCATCAGCAACAATGTTTACTAGTAGAAGAGTTTTTCTTTCTCTCTTTAAGTTGCCTTGCAGCATGTTTAGCAAAACTACTTCAGCATCACCACACATGAGGCACAGGAGATAAGATTCCGCAATGGCACCAGCAGTAACTCCCTCCTAGAAGCTTACAGATAATCATAGTCATTATACTCAGATAAAGTGAGTGTGTCGAATCCCCATATATCATTATCTGAAAAGTACTCGCCGCTGAAAGGGTTTGTATAGTCATCATAATCTCCAATTGACCAGGTAAAAGAATATTCATCAGAATAATCATCAGAATACATGTCATCGTCATTATTATATATTCTAGCACTAAACTCATAGTCAGTATCAGAGTCCTTTGGCCCTCTGAATTCTCTGATCTGGAGAGCACATCTTCTTCCTAGGTCTCCTGTTTGATCTTGTAAATCCACATTGAAGCACTGGCGGATATCGAGTGATTCAAGTTGTGGACACCCAATGAGAATGGCTTCCAACCCTTCATTCGTCATCAGATTTCCAAAGAGACTAAGGTGGTGCAAACCAGGCATGTTTTGAGCAACTGCTAGTGCATGATCATTATTTGTGTTTCTTAGGGTGGTCCTGTAACAAGAATTGTTCAGAGAAAATGACTTTAACAGGGGGCATGCACGTCCAATGGCTTGGATGTGACGATCAAAAGTTAATGGTATGATGAAGAGATGCAGCTCGCTCAACTGAGGAAATTTTTCCACTGCTTGGCTCAAACGTAGGCCAGATATCTTATGACAACATGCAAGTCTAAGGCATTTGAGCTGACTTGACCTATTGAAAACAAAATACACAGTTTATGGAGAAGGATAAATTACACAAATGCATCAAAAAGAAGGTAAGGATTTCTGCTTTCATTTTGCAGAGAAAAGCATACACTATACACCACCCAAATCCAAGAACATCTGATGAAGAAACCACCATACTTACAGAAACATTTTTCACAACAAAACTTGCACCATGGACAGAAAATTAAGGATCAGGGAATCATTAATTGCCAGCAAATCATGTGGAAAAAGGCATCTCACCTAGTAAACACAAAACCATGCAATATTACCATGCACATAGAGGAATTTTAAAACATAGTGCTGTGATAAAAAAAAACTCTATGGAAATACAAAGAAAATCATCAACTACATGCCAAGAAAAGTTCTGCTTCACTATCACGCCATACAAAGCAATATATGCAAGTCACAGGTATATAAAAAGCTTATACTGCAGCCCGTACTGGTATCACAAAGATGTCATTGAGCAGTAGCAAATCTTGAAGTGCATTACCTTTTAAATTTTGCACGCACGCACACACACACACACACACACACATACAAGAACTCAGTATAAAACAACTTCAAACATAAAAATTGTAACAACGTCAGACCAGCAAAGTTCTCAAGCTAAATTCATAGTCAAACCTAAATGTATAAAGGTTTATTTATCAAAGCCTACAATCCTGCCCTGTTACTTTACCAGTAATACATTCATAAAGTGTATTATCATGTGCCCTCTTGGAGCTGGACTAGTGCTGGGCGCAAATGGCAAGTTAAAGAGCATTGGTTCGTGTCTCAGGCACCAAGGCTAAACTTTTTAAATGAGAAAGCAACAAACAGAGTGATTATCACTCGCAGAACTTTAGTTTTATAAACAGAAACCAGGAACTAATTACAACTTCTAACGGATGATGATGTTGTATAAACCATTAAAAATTTCATATAAATAGTACATTTCTTTCTAGTAAGAATTAAAGATGAGAAAAAAGGATAAGAAAAACCTTGATATAGGTACAAAATGAAAAAAGAATTGTTCATATTGACATTAGCAAAACTGGCAATGCAAGGTAAGTTAAGACACTGTCATTGCAACAGGTCCTAGGTTTGATCCTCCAAATGGAAATTTTCTTGATCCACCCCCGGCGCAGAATGGAGCACTTACTGAACCCAATTGGTCAATTGGATCGTACTATGATTTATAAATCTAATATTGATAGCCTCAATTTTAAAAGAATCATTCTTTTTAATAACTATCACAATTATACAATTAGTCTTTGCAAACAGTGATTCATTATGAAAAAACTCAAAACTGATGTTGTAGGAGCCAGTATGATCTCCAATAACTAAACCCATAAGCACAGGTTTTAGGAGGTGTTTAGAAATTATTATAGGCTTCTGGGGACATACCAAAACCTCGAATTTCTATAAATCTATAATACAAACAAAATATTAGACAACGAAGTGCAGCTCAATTGGTAAGACGCTTCAACTCCAACCAATAAGTCGGCGGTTCGAGTCACCCTTTAGCCGTTTAAAAAAAAAACCAAAATATTTGACTTAGCCCATCAAACTTAAAAAAGATCCCATCCTACAAGAACCATAACACACACGACCATTTATGTATACAAGTAAACTTTCAAGGTGCCCATCAAACCACATTTCTCAAACCTCGTCAAGCAATTGGAGTTCAGCAACCAACCGACCCAAAATTGAAAAATGAATGCCAACATCTATCTCAGGATACAAAAAGTTATCCCTTCCCTTGTATAACAAAATGCAGAAATGCTATTTATCCCACGAATAACACATTGAAACTTATCTAACAAGCACCACCAATACTACGTATCCCACAAATAACACATTCTAACAAGAATGCTACGTTTTAATCTTTAATAAACTCGACCTGTGCAATCAAAGGATCTAGCTGCAAATAGATGATGATATAACACAAACCATTAGAAATTCTATACAAATAGTACATTTCTTTCTAGTAAGAATTTAAGGATGCTCAATGGAAAAAATGGACCATATACACTTTAGCAAAAACCGATTAAGGCAAGGTAAGTTAAGACACACATTGCAAGAGGTCCTGGGTTCGATCTTCCAAATGAAACATTTTCTTAATTTCCGACCAAATGGAGCACTTATTGTAATCGTTAAGGCTAGAATTATTCTCTTAAGCTCTATTCTATTCTTCTGAACTAAACTGGTCTGAATATATTTGTAGCATGAAAAACAACTAAGCATAACTAATCTGAAATTAATGGTTTTTCATATGAAGAGAACGACGCCTTATTACCACACAATGCTACTTATACGACAAATAACAAATTCCAACAAAAAGGCTACCGTTTAATAAACTCTACCTATGCAATCATCTAGCTGCATAGCAATGCAATAAGGCCGATAAGTGATAACAGGTAGAAAATGAAACTCTTACAGACAAAAAGAAAACTAATTACAAAGTAAAGTACCGCTCGGAGATGTGAAGCAGCAAGTCATCAGAGCCGAAACTCTGAATACTGATATCGGTCAGCTGGCCCTGGCTACGATCAACAGCATGACGGCACATGTGGTCGAGTGACCAGGCCGTGGGATAAGGATCGCCAGAATACTTCATATCAATTACTCGCCACATGTGAGGATCCTTACAAACACTGCGCCAGGTCATACAGACTTTCTGAGCACGCTCAATTATATCGATCGCTCCTAAACGGCTTAGGATATTCGCCGTGATGTCCCTGGGTAGATCAATCCACGGTGGCGGCGGCTTCTTTTTGACTCGCCATTCGAACTTTGGTTTCTTTTTCTTCACCATTGATGCCGATTCCGAGATTCTAGGGTTCGGGAAATTAGGGGGACTGGAGGTTTGGAGCGACGATTGAAATGAGAACACTGTATTGGATTTATATTTGGGTAGGTTATCTTTGCTCCCGTTTCCGCGAGTTTCCTTAACTGATAGAATGTACAGGGAATTTATGTGTGCAGAGCAGATTTTATAAACAATATAAAAATACATTTGTTTATTATATTACCAATTTTTTATTTGACCTAACTTACATAACTTTTACCGTCTTTAATCTTTACGCTATATTGATTCTCGCCGAAAAAATATTGTTGCTAGGTAATTTTAGATCAAACAAAATTTGTATGCAAAAGACACACTTTATGGATTAGAATTTTCTAATTCCATCCGACGAAACTTTGCTAGCAATTTGAAAGGTTAGTTCTCTTTTATAATCTTTTCTTGCAATTTGTTATTTTTGAATTGTAATTATGAGGAGGCAAAATATATATGTTGTTTTGTTGAAGAAATTATATATCTTGATTTTTTATGTACTAGAATATGTAGTTGTTTATTGTTAATATGAAATGAAGAAAACACGTGGACATTCTGGATGGAGTAATTAAGATTTTAGAAAAGACTTGTGATCTTGAAGTAAATAGGTTATGTGAGTGAGACCATTCATTCAATGGAAACACACTGTGATCTTGGAGTAATTAAGATTTTAATCTTTTAGATATACTCTTGATTAATTAAAAGTTTGAATATATGATTTTTTACATACAACATCATGGATGTTCAACAAGAATAAGATTCCAGTCATAACATTCAAGGAGATAATTTGTTGGATTTAGGTATCAAGTACGGATCACGTGGTGATCTTATTAAAGCCTTGAAAGACTTCTACTTTGTGAAAGGATACGCTTTGACAATTAAGAGTGCTCGTGCGAATAAGTATGTAATTATTGGTTGTGATCGAGGAGGAAATCATCGCGGTCGTTTATCTATTGAAGATCGTCAAAGGAAGAGGAAAACTCGCTTAATAAATTGCTCTTTCGAAATTAAACGAAAATGGGAGGAAGATGGTTGGGTGGTTGTAATGAAGAATGAATCGCACAACCATGATGGTTCAATTGACATGAGTGGACATCCATCAACACATCTTTTATCAAAAGAACAGAGTACCCACATAAATCAAATTAGTAGAGTTGGAATTGCGCCAAGACATATTTTGTCATCTCTACGACAAAAAAATTCAAACTTTCGAGTAGTTGCAAGGGATATTTACAATGCAAAAGGGAAAGCTCAAAGAAAAGGTTTGGCTGGTCGTTCCGCAATACAAGTTTTGTATGAGGAACTTGGTAAAGATGGTTTCAAGTTTGATTTTAAACAAGATGATATTGGACGTCTATCTCACATATTTTTTTGCTCATCATATAACAATCAAATTGAACCAGAAATACTCATATATATTTGTGATGGATTGTACGTACAAGACCAATATATACCATATGTCTTTGCTTCAAATAATTGGTGAGATGAGTTTCAACACTTCATTTTACTCGGGGTTTGTCTTTATGAAGAACGAGGGGCGCGAAGACTATGTATGGGCACTGAGAACATTCTCAAAAGTTCTTGGCACATATTGTCAACCTTCTGTAATTGTAACTGATAGAGAATTCGCAATGATAGGAGCTAACAAAGATGTATTTCCGAACTTATGAATCTCCCATGTGTGTGGCACATCGAAAAGAATATTGTTGCAAATTGTAAGTCAAGATTCGAAAAACATGAAGAGTTTTGAAAGTCTTTTATTAGCATGGAATGATGTTGTGTATTCTTTAACAGAAGAAGCATTTGCAAGATCATGGGAAGAAATTGAACTATCTTTTATGCATAAAAGTGATGTCCTCAGCTATCTTATGAAAGTATGGTTGCCTCAGAAAGAAAGATTTGTTAGTGCATGGACCGACAAATGCTCCCATTTCGAAAACCGAGCAACATCAAGAGGTGAAGGTGCACATGCAAAGCTGAAAAGATATTTGCTAGTTTCAACGGTGATCTTCAAGGTATCAAGTGAATAAATTAGAAGATATAATAAACAAGTAAGAGAGATTTTATGATTGTTTTGACTTATATGTTTGAAAGTGGTTTCTGTTTTGATAACTTGTATATTTTTATTGTTTTGACTACTATTCTTTAAATTTCGTTAAATTTTGTAGTAGTCTATAATTATTTGAGATATTTGTCCAATGTGAATAAAGTGTCTCTTTGTATGGGTAATATAAGAACACGTATTTGATATCTCCGTTTGAGTTTGTTTAATTTGAAGTATTTTAGTTTTATAAAATATGAGAGTTTTACATCAATTCATAGTTAAAAATTTAAATAACATCTAATTGTGAATAATCTTAAATTATTATATAGACTAACTTGAAGTTTTGAACCCCACAAAGTGAAGTTAAATTGAATTGAAAATTTCAAAAATACTCTGGTGTGCTACATACTGATAAGCTCACCTTCTGTGTTACATGCACGGTGCCTTAAAATGATAAAATGTACAGTTAAACTTGAACCATCATCTACACATGATTACTATTCCAAGTTATCTCAAGAAAAGGGGAAAATAATACAATGACCAACTTGTCTATTCAATGGGCAACAGATTAGCAAGGAAGACCGTTTCTATTATGCCCAACAATTAAGGAGACGTGGCATATCCATGTGCAAATACTTCCAGTATATAACCCATTCGACATGGAGCATGAAAACATACTTTCTCACTTACGAGCTATCTAATACATACAAACCAGAAGGCCTCTAGAAGGATCAGTTAATCTTCATCAACCAAAATGAAGATGAGTTCATTCATCTTTGCTGCCACCACACTCGTACTCCTCATTCAAATGAATCAACCCCATTTTGCCACTGGACATCGTGTACTCAGTGTAACATGGCCATGGATGCCACTACCTCCTCCCACCACGCAACTAGAAACTCCCCCGGCTGAATCAGAAGCTCCTCCAGTAAAACCAGCAACCCCGGCTACACCAGAAACTCCTGCTAAACCAGACACTCCAGCAAAACCAGACACTCCAGCAGAACCGGCTAAACCAGAAACTCCCCCAGCAAAACCGGTTACACCCCCAGTTAAGCCAGTAGATCCCCCATCTGACAAGAACGAGAAAGGATCATGCCAGATGAACTATGGATCCTGCGTGAAATTTTTCAAAGGGTTGATACATTGGGAGGAAGGAGATATCACAGCAGGGACTGAATGTTGCAGTATGTTTGGTGGTTTAGTGCAATATGAATCAGCTTGGTGCCTTTGCAAGAGCTTTAAGGGTCAATTCTTTGGGATCAACTTTGATATACCCATTGCAATGAACATGACCATGAACTTTTGCCACAAGAAACTACCCAGTCACTTCCATTGTCCTTAATTGAGTATCACATAAAGCTGCATGTTCATCGGATTGGTTGGCGATCGAGAGTTCAAGACACAAGTCATAGTACGTGGATCGATTTCGTTTCATGTTCAAGGAAGAAGGGAGAAAAAGAACATAGAAAGCTAAGAAATAAGACTGCTTCCATCCACGACTATTTTCTCCTAATTATTTTATTTATGAAAATAATTATGCATTATTATTTCATAAGATCGCAAGAACCACGTTGTAACATCCACATTTTTTGTTTGAGGTTTTAATTTACTTGGAGTTTTCATATTCTTTAGGTCTCTTTTCTAGATTTCTATGAATTTATTCATAAATGCTTCATGCTTGACATTACAATGAAATCATGTCATACATGCTGAGTACAAATAGAGCAGGCATACCACTAAGGCATGTAATAAACGGAATGATATCTAGATTAAACCAAAGATCATATATTCATATACACAATATTAGATAGATTCACCTTATTGAAAGAATACTTTCGGTAAATTTTATTCAAGAGAATACAATGATATTTATACAAAGTAAATCTAACTAACTGTTCTAGAGTTAGGAAAACTTATATCTTAACTAATTCTAGTCTATTTATATAATCTATCACATCCCCACAGTCGAAACGGGAGGAAGACGAGCGCTTGGACTGGATCTAAAATCTTCAAATAACACTTTGGGAAGTCCCTTTGTGAAGATATTCGCAATCTGGTTGCGAGAAGGAACATGGAGCACATGAATCTTCCCTTTTGCGACTTGGGCACAAACGAAATGAATATCCATCTCAATGCGCTTGGTTCGCTGGTGTTGTACTGGATTGCCCGACAAATATATAGCACTGATATTGTCGCAATAGACCAATAAATGAGACAGTGAAGCTCAAGCAATAAATTTCGAATCCAACATGATTCAGAAACGACATTCGCTACTCCTCGATACTCAACCTCAGCACTAGAACGAGACATTGTAGGTTGTCGTTTGGATGACCACGAGATCAGATTATCTTCAATAAACACATAATAACCATATGCTGATCTTCAAGTATCCGAACATCCACCCCAATCTGCATCCGTGTATGACACAAGATCCGAACTAGAGGACGGGAACAGATGAAGGCCGAAAGTGATGGTGCCCTGTATATACTGTAGTATGTGTTTCAACACATTCACGTGTATATCCTTGGGATCATACATATGTAGACACACTTGATGAACAACATATGAGATATCTGGTCGAGTAAAGTTAAGTACTGCAGAGCACCAGCAAGACTCCTACAATGTGTAAGATCATCATATGGTGAGCATAGTGTACTACTCAGATTGGGATTAGTATCAACCGGAGTGGCAGTTGATTTACATGATGACATACCGGCTCGATCAATAATCTCTTCAGCATGCTTACGCTAAGACATGAACATACCATATTTGTGTCGAGTCACCGAAATACCAAGGAAGTAGTTCAATGGGCCAAGATCCTTCATAGCAAACTCTGAAGCTAATAATCCCATAGTCGACTGCCAGAGAGATGCCGACGAGGTAGCCAGGATGATATCATCCACATAAAGTTCCTTTCTTGTAGATAAATAATGAAGTATCCGCTTTGTTGTTGTGGAAACCTAGAGATGAGACATAATCTGCGAATCTCATATACCATGCACGTGGAGCCTGTTTGAGACCGTACAATGATTTATTCAATAAGCAAACATGATTTGGATATCTTGGATCTCGAAAACCAAGTGGTTGATGCATATACAAGGTTTCCTTGAGTTCCCCATGTAGGAAAGCGTTTTTAACATCAAGCTGATAAATCTGCCTGGACCTTGATAGCGCCAAACTTAGCACCGTACAACAATAGCCGGTTTAACAACCGGGCTAAACGTCACACCACAATCAATGCCTACCTGTTGGGTTTTCCCATCACCTACAAGATGAGCTTTGTGCCTCTCAAACACACTAATCGATTTAAACTTATGAGCAAAATTTTCAATAGAGCGAATAATATTAACATTAGGTGGACGAAGGTACTAAAATAAATTATAATAACATCCTAATCCTAATCTATTTACATAATCTATCACTTATATCATTCATCCATAATAAGGCCAAGGCACAAGCAAGCCCCCAAAACCCAAAGCCTTAAACCGCAAAACAAGAATGGGGCCAATGCACAAGCCTCAACAAATTGAAAATTAAACCAAATGGATGAAATTTAATTTCTAGTGTCTCAACACCAAAATGCTACCCAAAAGCGAGATATTACTGTCAAACTATAGAGAAAAAATTACTGTCAAACTATAGAGAAAAAAGCTGAATGAAGCTTCACTTTGCAAGAGAAATCAGATTAGTTAAAATTGATCTCATTCACTCCATATTATAGTTGTCATTTCACTGTATTACTTTTTTCACTCAAGTGTGCTAGCGTTATTGGTAACTTGTACCCTACGCTTCTAGGCTAGTACAGGCGATTAGTTGGATGGTTATATATAACCATAACTTTCTTCTTCATTAGATTATCTTAGCTCATTCATTCAAATAGAAAACTCTCTGTAATTCTCTTCTTCCAGTTCAATGAAATTCAGTTATTCTTTCAATTCTTGAACTGTAATATGGTATCAAGAGCCATACGTTTCTGATCGAGATCAATCTGTATTGATTCTCGCTTACCCTTCTTCTTCCCATCATCTTCTTCGTCGCTCTGCGATGCTTGCAATTTTTTTTCTTTTTTCTGTAACCGTCAATGGCGACGAATTCAACTGCCGGTACTTCGTCATATACTACCTCCTCCTCCACGTCCACCACCACTGACCGGACTATAGGCGTATTCCCACATGTATTTCTGGTAAATGTGAGTGCCTTGTGGTTTCCAATTATGCACTACATGAAAGAGACTGCTCTACCAAGTTTTTGGTTGGCCTCAGTGACAGTTATGCTGCCATACGAAGCCAATTCCTCATGATCACTCCATTTCCCACCCTGACCAAGATATTCTCCATCCTCACCCAAGAAGAAAGCCACAGAGGCCTCCAATCTACAACTCCAATAACCCATGATCCTCTTGCTATGGCCACTGTTGCACCACCATTCAGACCACCACAAGCCTATCCTGACAGAAAGAGATCCATTCTCAAATGCAAGTATTGTGGATTCTCAGGCCACACTGTTAATAAATGCTTTCAAGCCATTGGTTACCCTCCAAATTGGAGAGGTCCTAGAGGTCATAGAAGGGCTCCTACCAATGGTTCCCCTGTTACACCAGCTGCTAATCAAGCACTGGTTCCTGCACATGATCACACCAACATACATGACACCTCTGCACTCACTACTCATGTTGATGCCCCTCTACATATTACTTCAACCATGATATGTACCAAATAGACTTTGTTAAACATCGTACACATTTCCATTCAGTTACCTACTAGCACTACTCCCTCTACTCTTAAAGGGCATGCAACTCTCTCTTTACACAATGCATTATATGTGCATCATTCCATCTCATATCTCTGTCTCACTTAACTAGATATGAAAATGTATGTGTTTATCTCACTGATGACTTGATGAGTTTACAGAATAAATCTCCAAAAAGATCATTGGTCTGACTGACATTCAAAATGGTCTATACCATTTGAAGACTGATATCACCTCTTTTGATCACTATGTGCCACTTTTACCTCAATTTGCTCCCTGTATTGTTTTTGCTAATTCATGTATCTCTCCTAATGTATGGCATATGAGATTAGGTCACTTGCCTACTGAAAGGCTTTCTTACATTTTAAAACTTCATGTCCATTCTTGTAAAATTTCATATGCCAGTTTGCTAAGAAGAAGAGACTGTCTTTTAATGATTCTGCTAATGTTGCCTCTCATTCTTTCGATTTAATTCACATGGATATTTGGGGTCCCTTCCACCAAACCTCTTACAATGGTTATCGTTTCTTTTTAACTATCGTTGATGATTTTTCCCTTACCACATGGGTCTACCTTATGTAACACAAATATGAAACATGTATGCATATGGTCCACTTTTACAACTATGTTTCTACCCAGTTTGGTGCTAAAATCAAAACTATCAGTTTTGATAGTGGAGCTGAGTTTCTCTACACTAATTTTTAAAACAAACATGGCATATTACATCAACATTCTTGCGTTGCTACTCCCTAACAAAATGGGAGAGTAGAACGCAAACACCAACATATTTTGCAGGAGCTCGGGCACTCTTGTTTCAGGCACATCTTCCATCAATTTTGATGCTATCCAAACTGCTGTATATCTCATTAACCGTGTCCCATCCTCTCTACTCCACAATAAATCTCCCTATGAAGTACTTAACAATGCCACACCAGACTACACCTTTCTCCGCACTTTTGGTTGCTTGTGCTATATTTCCACTCTCACTGCCAATAGAGACAAATTCAGTCCCAGATCCCAAAAAAATGTATCTTTGTAGGCTACCCCATTGGCTACAAAGGCTACAAAGTACATGCCATTAGCACAAAAAAATGCACCATCTCCAGGGACATAAAAAATTTTGAAACACAATTTCCCTTCCAGCATCCTACTCATCACACTAATGATGTTTTTACTTCTGATATCATTCCATCTGTATCCCCTCCTCACAATGATTTCATTTGTCCCTCTACCTTCATTCCACAACAGTCCTCACCACCACCATCTGGTCAACCTCCACCTTATTCTGACCCACCACCCCCCTTCTCACATCAACCTGATACTCCATTACCTGATAACCATGAAGATGCAGTTCCCAATTCAACTACTCCAGATATTGGTATGGACACCATTCCCACCAGGAAATCCACCAGAATCAAGTCCACTCCAGCACACTTACAAGTGATGACTGCTCACTTCCTCCTTCTCTACAACATGACAAGCATCAATCCACTTCTGCTTCTTCATCAGGTGTACTCTACCCTCTCTCTCACTATATTTCTTCTTCTCACCTATCACCTGACTATGCTTGTTTCACTGATGCTATTACATTACTAAAAGAACCCCGTAATTTCAAGGAAGCATTTAAATTTCCTGAGTGGAACATGGCTATGCAACAAGAAATAAAGGCTCTAGAACATAACAACACTTGGACATTGTGTGATCTTCCTGCAGACAAGCATGTTATTGGTTGTAAATGGGTCTATAAGACCAAAACCAAACCTGATGGAACATTATATAGATATAAAGCCCGTTTGGTTGCAAAAGGGTACAATCAAGAGGAAGGTTTTGATTATTATAATACATTTTCCCCTGTTATCAAGCTTACAACTGTTGAACTCTTGTTGGCCATTGCATTCTCAAAGAACTGGTTTATTCACCAGCTTGACATCAACATTCCCTTCCTTCATGGGGATCTTGATGAGGAGGTTTACATGTCTCCATCTCCAGGATATCCTCCAACCACTAAGGTCTGCAGATTGCTTAAGAGCCTTTATGGGCTTAAACAGGCTTCTAGGTAGTGGTTCCTCAATCTCACTGATTCATTGACTTCTACTGGTTTTGTCCAATCTCTTGCTGACTCCTCTCTCTTTACTAAGTCTACTTCTTCTTCTTTTATTTGTCTATTAGTATATGTAGATGATATTATTATTTCTGGTACTAATGTCTCTGATATATCTAATGTAAAGCAATACCTTCATGATCTTTTACCATTAAATATTGGATGTTTAAAATATATGCTTGGCATAGAAATTGCTAGACCTTCTACAGGTCTTTTCCTTTGTCAAAGAAAGCATGTTTTAGACACTCTTGATGACATTGGTTTTTTGGCTTCTAAACTCATTGACACTCCTATGGACAACAGGGTTAAAAACCCTCTGTTACTGATTGTGATCTTCTCCCTGATCCTAAAATTTATAGAAGATTGATTGGTAGATTGTTGTACTTGACTGTCACAAGACCTGACATTTCTTATAGTGTTTAGACTCTTTGTCAATTTCTCTCCAAGCCTACTTCAGTCCATTTATCTGCTGCATATAGAATTGTAAGATATCTCAAAGGTACCATTGGTTATGGTCTATTTTACTCAGTTAATAATGATTTGCGCCTTAAAGGGTATGTTGATTCTGACTGGGCAGGGTGTGTTGATACTCGCATAAGTGTTTTTGGTTATTGTTTTTACTAGAAGTGTATAAAAGACACTACAATGAAGCAGCAATCAAGCAACAAGGTGTCCTTTTTTTTTCTTTCTTTCAATATTGTTTGTAATAATGTTCAAGAATATTATGGTTCAATATATGGTGATTTTAAAAGTCTGTTTTATTTATTTAAATTCATCGGTTACTATTTTAATATTTTTTGACATGTTAGTGATTTCTAAATATTTGAAATGTTCATGTTAATTAAAGTTTTACATTATCTCTTAAAACTACAATAAACGATATTAAAACACAATTGTATCAACATAAAACTATCAAGAAAAGAGATAGTATGATTATCATAAACTCTTAAAAATACAATAAACTATCTTAAAAAATCAACAAATCGATTTAAAACTGTCACATAATTAATATTCAATATAATTGATATTCTTAACAGATTCGATTAGCTATTTTAATTTAATTTGACTGATCTGACCGTAAAATATTCCGACCGCGTGAAAACTCTTAAGAAGAAATCTTCTCTCATTTAATACTTTGGCGTGTATATATGCATATATGACGTTTGGTTAATACATGCATATTTTAAATGCCAATTCGTACTCAGATAGTCAGATCCATGCAACTCTATTCTCTTATCTCTATTATATTACTCTTCATACTACTCCATTCAACAAATTTAAAGCATATGTTATAATTGCAATGGAAATCATGGACAAATTCATAGAAAATCTAGAAAAAAAGACACATAACGTATATGAAAAATTCAAATAAATTAGCCAAAATTGTGAATGTTACACAGTGGTCATTTCGATCTTATGACGAGACAAATATTGCATAATTATTTCCATAAATAAAGAATAACTAGGAGAAAATAGCCGTGGATGGAAGCAGTCTTATTTCCTTTGCTTTATTTTTCTTTTTCTCCCTTCTTCCTTCAACATGCAATGCATCTGAAATCCACGTACTATATGACTTGTGTCTCGAACTGATCTCGATCGCCAGCCAATCCGATGAACATGCAACTTTATGTAATGATCAATTAAGGACAACTGAAGTGGTTTGGTAGTTTCTTGTGGCAAAAGTTCAGGGTCATGTTCATTGCAATGGGTATATCAAAGTTGATCCCAAAGAACTGACCCTTAAAGCTCTTGCAAAGGCACCAAGCTGATTCATATTGAACTAAACCACCAAACATACTGCAACATTCTGTCCCTGCTGTGATATCACCATCCTCCCAATGTATCAATCCTTTGAAAAGTTTCACACAAGATCCATAGTTCATCTGGCATGTTCCTTTCTCTTTCGGATCTAATGGCTTAGCTGGAGGTGTTACCGGTTTTACTGGGGGAGTTTCTGGTTTAACCGGGGGAGTTACCGGTTTTACTGGAGGAGTTTCTGGTTTGACCGGAGGAGTTACCGGTTTTACTGGAGGAGTTTCTGGTTTAGCCGGAGGAGTTACCGGTTTTACTGGAGGAGTTTCTGGTTTAGCCGGAGGAGTAATCGGTTTTACTGGTGGAGTTTCTGGTTTCGCAGGGGGAGTTACCGGTTTTGCCGGGGGAGTTACTGGTGCAGTGGGGGGAGGTAGTGGAATCCATGGAAAAGGTGCCCTCGGGTGAGGTATCCATGGCCATGTTAGGAGTGCACGATGACCATTGGCGAAATCGGGTTGATTCATATGAATGAGGAGTACGAGTGTGGTTGCAGCAGAGATGAATGAACTCATCTTCATTTTGGTTGATGAAAATTAACTGATCCTTCTAGGAGAGGCTTCTTGTGTATGTATTAGATAGATAGCTCGTGAGTATGAAAGTATGTTTTCATGCTACTTGTTCAATGGTTTATATACTGGAAGTGTTTGCACTTGGAGCTGACACGTATCCTTGTTAAGTTTTTTATAAATCTAGCTAGTATTACTTCCTAATCGGATGCCCCTTGAATAGACAAATTGGTCTATATTGAAGCAGTAGTTCCATTGCAGGATGACTTGGAAGAGTAATGTCGTATAGACAAGTTCAATTATACTATTTTAAGGTACGATGATACCAATACTATACTTTCACTAAACTCAACCCGAATGCTTTTGAAACTAATCGCCAAAATCGTTTCTGTTTATTAGTATAAGTCTTTGTTTTGGCAAAGGTTTTATATTGTATAGAGATTACAATTATAAACTAAACAAAATAAACGTTATACACAAGCATTTTATATTCATTCAAAAATTCATTGGATTACAACTCAATTAGTAAGTCACTTTCACTATAATCAATAGTTTACAGATTTGACCTTTATCATTTACACAAAAGTTATTAATTTCATTTTACACTACCGCCTAGCGTGAAACAAATTCATTTACCAAAACTTAATAAGGGGATGATTTTGTTATTAATTACTTGGGCGTACCCATGTCATTCAATATATATAAAATGATTTTCAATAATATTAATTCAACTTCTTATATTTTATTTTGAAACGATTAAATTTTTACTTCTCATGCTTTAATTAAATATTATATATGTCCTACTTTGTAGAATTTTTTATCAATATATATCACATTTTATTTCACACAATCAGGGTGGAGATCCTTTCACAAAACCACCATACTCCATAATCACATTTCAATCTGTAACCCTTATGTACTTCTTTCAAACCTAAATCAACATTTGCTAGTTAAGATCAGGCAGTATATATTACTATTTTAATATTGTCATATTTCATATATCAATCATCTATGTAAAATTAGGAAGTTTTATTGGGAATTAATGATACGATATCTATAAATTAAGGATATAAATTGATTGTTGTAACTTAACATAGAAAAAGGAGGAAAGTTAGGCTCCGTATTCTTCTATTAAAATTTATTAAATTGAATGTAATAAAACTAAAATAAAGTATAAATTATAAATAAACAGAGTTAATTTTAAATTGAATAGAACAGAACCTTAGAAGTATATCGATATCAACCATCAAATCTTAACAAATTTAGATAACTCTAATTTGTAAAAAGATTTGACATAATTATTGTGCAATAAGATTGAGGACGATTATGTTAATTAGGACATGAATATTTTCACAGTTGAGTATTTCAATCGTTTATATATGTAAAAATAGAAAGTTTGTTGGGATAGCATTTAAATGCCTCCATTTGTCTCGATATCGAACAATGATTTGGCCTAAAATACACTTCAAATACCCCATTTCAATTTCATTCCAAACACAATTTCACAAAAATACTCATTCAAATGCTATGTCAGCTCTAAATCTTAACAAATTTAAGATATCTCTAATTTGTAAAAAGATTTCAATTGATTATATTGGCGCCATGAAGTGTAGTATAAATAGGTGCATCGATTGTTCATTTCATATCTCGTTCAACTGCATTTCTCCCCTTTCTTCCAAACCCCGAAAGATGGGGCCAAGCACCAGAAATCATCGAATTCCAACAAAGATGAGACTATTTACCCTCCGTGGATTGAGCTTCCGAAACACATAGTCGAACATCCTCCACCGACTAGGTGCAGTCGAGATACTCCAGAATGCTGAGAAGGTGTGCACTACCTGGCAAAAGGTCTGCAAGGATCCCAGCATTTGGCAAGCCATTGACATGAGAATCGACAATGTCGATGGTGATCATGACGACAAAGAACGCTGGAAAACTTTCTTCTATGACGCCCTGTCACGCAGCAAGGGGAACTGATGGATCTCAACATCGAGTACTTTGGTGACAATCAGTTGCTCGCTCATGTTGTGGAAAGGTACTTAAATGTTTTTTTTGTCTTCATTTTCATCAATCTTGGTTCTTTAATGTTTACTGACTGAGAGATGGTTGCTTGTATGTTGTTGATCTGTCTTGATGTTGCTTCATATGTAATAGATCAGTATGCGTTTGCTGATATTTGTTTTGAGTGTGCATTCTCAATGGAAATGCTGCAAACATATCAGTCAAACTGTAACTCTATCGCAACTTGAGGTATCAAAAATAAATTTTCCCCAATGAAATCGAAATACAAGTCCTTCCCAAGTGAGCCTTGGGTTGAGAAAACTTGTTGTAACCTCTCTTTGGTATTCATCAAGTACTTTTCTTTACATCTGTTTTGTTTTCTAAATAATGTAAACAGAGGGCCTAAGCTCAGGTGCCTCAGAATCGCGCAGTGCGTTGGTATAACTGGTAAAGAATTGGTTAAGAGTGTTGCAGCATTTCCATTGCTTGAAGAATTGGACTTGGCTCATATGAAGTCAAAAGTTTCTGCTGCAAACATCGAGGCAATTGGTCGTTCATGCCCTACATTGAAGTCGTTCTCCTTCAACGAGATGAGCTCAACTGGTGTAGATGAAGTAGCACTTGCAGTTGCGCGATGTATGCCTGGCTTGATTCACCTGGAGCTTATTGGAGATAATATCTCAAAGAGAGGGTTAGGAGCTGTTCTTGATGGTTGTCCTCTGCTCGAGTCACTTGATCTCCGGAAATGCGTTAACCTTGCTCTGGATGGCGTGGGGAAAAGATGCTCCGAACAGATACAACACCTGAGACGTCCATTAGATTCCACGGACGATGTGTGGGTTCCTGTTCGTAATGTTGATCATGAAGTCGAACGGCGGACGAACTCCTATGACAACCATTATTGGGATTGCTACTGCGACTCTGTATTTGATTCGGATGATGATGGTGGGCTGGTGGCGGCATTGCAATTGATACGGACTATTACACTTTATGATGAAAGATATGAAGGTCTCTCGCAAGTCCAGAGTTTGTTTTCTTGTTCAGTAGCATTCCAAGATCATTCCAAATGGTTTAATTGTCTCTTTGAATATTAAGTACCATTTCTATGTTGATGGGTTTTCTTGAAATTTGTTAGTGAAATCAAGCTTTGAGCATTCATATTCTAACTTATTATAACTTATTATAATTTGTTATGCTCGAAAGTTTCAAGTCAATCTAAAAAAATTTAAAGGATCGATGACGGTATTATATTGATGTATATCTTTTTTTTTTTGGAATTCATCACTAAAAACTTTAAAATTAAACGTTATTAATATGAAACAATATTAATCACAATCTTATAATGGATGACCAACTCAAAAATACACAAGTGAGGATAATGAGATGTACCTTTATCCAGTTGAGAAACTACTAATGGGAAATTTTTTGATCTTCATTCAGTTGAGAAACTCTAATGAGAGTTCGGAAAATTTTGAGAGTCTTACATAAAGAGATTAGCTGCACAATTAGTATACAACTAGTCAACTATACACAATTTACAAATACACAAAAATCTATAATATACACTAAAGCCACATAATTAGTACAATATTGCAGGATTCTCGTAAAATATGAACTTTTACAAGATTTTGTATATCTAGTTGAGAAGGATTTTTCGTCTAAGTAGATTCTTTATCTCTTTGTCTTTTACTATTTATACTAAAGCGTTAGTTACTTAGACCATGCCCAATGGGGCACCGTTGGCGCGGTGTCGCGTCGCGCCATGGCGCCCGCATCGGGAACGGGAGGCGCGTCGTCTCGTGGCGCGGCGTGCATGCCATGCCGTGCTGTGGCAACAGCCGGTCGTATATTTTCCTTTTATTTTTTATTTTTCTTTTTAAAATTCAAATTATATACATTTTAAAACGGTAATATCTCCAAAAATACGAAATAAAAAAATTAAAAAAATCACCAACGACTATGTTTTTTCAAGATCTATAAAATGAGACCAATCTTGATATTTTTTACTTCATTCCATCTCCAACTCCAGTCGGGGTTGTGTGTTTGATTATTTTCGATGTTGTATGTTGTGTGTTTGTTGAATTTTATCTCCGTTCGATTTTAATTTCCCGCACTATATTGTAATATATTCCTGGTTTGTTCTATCTCAATAAATTGTAAAACGTCTTCAATAAAATGCAATTTGATTAAGTTTAACTTCTAAACAAATTTATAATATGTAAATTAATTTTTTTTTTAAAAATTGACGTGGCATTCACGACGTGTCGACGACGCGTCACCTCTGCAGAAAAATCGCATGACGACGCATCGTCGCGCGTCACTATCGGAGATAGTCTTAGGTTTCATTTGATTGGAGAGAAAATGGGGGAAAAGGGAAAAAAACGGAAAATATTGTTTTTCACCATTTGGTAGAGCCCAGAAAATTCTAGGAAAATATGAATTATTTTATCAAATATTGATGTCTCTATAAACTAAGGAAAGTTACATGAAAATGTTATCAATTTTTTATTTTCCCTTCTTTCCTTTTTCTTTTCCCCCGTTTTACGTCAAACCAAATGAAGCCTTATTGATTATGCTAAAAATTTGAATCCTTGTGCACATAGAATTTCACATTTGTTATTTGTGGATGAACGATTTTTTGTGGGTATAATAAGGGGGGTGTAGATGTTGTGGGTGATACTCTTGATAAAATAGTTTGGTGTCTGTATAGTGGTAGGCCTGAAAATGGTTGGTTAAAGATCATAATTATAATTATTATATATTTTTTTGAACAGTTAATTATAATGTTTAGGAATCGACCGGTTACAACCGTAACCAATTTAATTTCAGGTTACGGTTAAAAACTGCTTCAAATTTTTTTTAAACGCACGAATTTTTTTGTATATGTATTTTGTCCGGGTGGGACTTCTTCGGGTGCCCGACCAAAAAATTAAAATTTCATGGAAACACAAGTGAAATTACATTTTTGTTAACTCTTTTTTTTTATCGGGTAGGGCACTCTTCCTCGCCCCCTGCGGTACCCGATAAAAAAATTAAAATTTCGTGAAAACACAACAAAGTTATATTTTTGTTAACTTTTTTTTTTGGTCAGGTAGGGGGTAGGGTACCCCACCCAACACCACCTCCCCCCTACCCGATCAAAAAAATTAAAATTAATTTTTGCGAATTTCTGTGAAAAATAATATTTGCGATTTTTCCTCCCGAGTAAGAAAGAATTTTCAAAAAATCGACAAATAACTTAAACCTATAGTTATTTTTGTTTATACGACCTAATCATAACCGGTCAGTAAAATTTTCAATTACGATTATTATTAACTGGTTATGATTATGTAAAATCAAAATAGTGGTTATAGTTATTAACCAATCATTTTCAAACCTAACGAGGAGGTTTGGAGAATTTTAAATATTAGAGTTGTGGAGAAAAACGCAAAATATTTGGGATTACTGGCAGAGTTGGAGATGTCCAAAAAGGGGTGTTTTGTTGGATTAGAGAGTAATATGCTCTTGAAGAGGTTTGTACTCGAGTTTTTTACTAATCTATACGAATCCATTGCAATTTTTTAAAATTTTTTTAGTTAATAAAATTATCAACAACTTCATATATTTTTTATCAAATAGTACATATTTGTGTACTAACCATGTAAGAATAATTGAGTGGACTCATTCTTCTCTTCATTTCACTAGTTCATTTGTTTACATTTTCATCTTTCTCTTTAAATTTAATTTTGTCCAATTTAAAACATTTATAACTTAAAATAAAATATGATAAAAATAAATAAAAATGACCAACAACTACATTTTCACGAGATATATAATTAGAGACCGCTATTGACTATGTTTGAATTATTTTTCGAGATCTAAAAAAATCACTTATGACTTTATTTGAATCTTAATAAATTGTAAAACGAGTTCAAAAGTGCAATTTTATTATATTGAGGGCAATAATTAAACTAGCAACATGATATGATAATCATATAGGGTAATCGGACTGGGCATCATACACAGATATCGGGTAATGAGTACGGTTATCGGGCATTGCTTACGGATATCAAATATCAAACACGAGTATCGTTCATTGGATACGGGTGACGGGCGGATACTGGGCAATGGGTATGGTTGTCAGGTAATGTTTACGGATACCAAACATCTAATACGAATGACGGGCATCGAACACGAGTATCGAGCATCGAATTTGAATACTGGATTGGACATCGAACACATACAGGGCAATGGTTACAGTTATGGGTGGCAAACGAATCAAACGTTCACGAAATGTTCATGAAAACTTTCGGTCAATGTTCAGTTCGTGTTCGGTTTGACCGAACCGAACATGTTCACGAGCATGTTTGTGTCGTTTCGAACCGAACAACGAACACTTTTATTCTTTATCGAGTGTTCGTGAACTGTTCGCGAACACACAAAAAATATTTTATTATATTTTTATTAATTTTTAGATCACATAAAAATTCATTATGCAATTAATGGTATTTAAGGTTATAATTTTTTATTTGAAATTAATTATTGTTGGTTATGATGTTGTAGTATATTATTTTATTTTAATTGTAAAATTTATATTTTAGACTTTTTTAAAAATATAAACGAACAATCAAACGCAAACGAACAGACATGTTTATTACAAACGAGTCGAACATGCAAACCGAACACGAACAATTAAAAAAAAATCGAACCGAACACAAACACTAATTTTTATTGTTCGTCGAACACGAACAGGAACCGAACATACATTCGAACGAACAAACGAACAATAATTTTGTCAAATGTTGGGTTCGTTTCCCACCCCTAGTTACAGTACCGGGCATTGTTTACGGATATCGAACATCAAACACGGGTACCGTGCATCGGAGACAGGTGACGGACATTGGATACGGAGAACGGGCATCGAATACAAGTATCGAGCATCGTATTTGGGTACCGGTATTTTTTAATATAAATGATTATTCTTATTTATTCAAGATATTTATAAGTGTTTAAAGTTAAAATTAGTATCATTGTATTTTTAAAATTATTTTACCATATTTTAATATTCAAATAAAGTTGTTAGTGATTTTTATGCATATCAAAATAATAATTAAATCAGAGTTGAGAGTGATCTCTATTTATATATCTCGAAAATATAAAATTGTTGGTGATTTCTATTTTTTTTTTTTACATTTTTATTTTTCAAGTTATGAACATTTTAAAGTAAACAAAACTAAAATTTAAAAACAAAAAAAATGATAGATGAGAACATGACATGTGTTATTAAGAAGGAGAAAGTTTGGAGGTGTTTATTGTACTTTAAAGGATAAATATGTACATTCAACACTAAAATTGTAGTGATTTGATGAAACAAATTTTGGTCCAAAAAAATATAAACAAATGAGTCACATTGTATTATATGATAGTTCTCCCGTTGGTACTCATGCTATGGCATGTACTAAGCTTCCTAATTATCTTATTTGTAAGTTATAGATCATGTTTAGCAAAACTAACTGAAAAGATAGTTGGTAACTGAATAATTAGCTGGTAGCTTGTTAGATAATTTTTTTTTTCAACAAGTTAATTTGGTTAACTTTCAAACCAACTAACTTGTTTGAAAAGCTGCGCGTTCACGTAACGAGTTTTTTATTTAAAAAATTCATGAAACTGAAAAGCTAGTGATAAACGGAGTTATGATTTAATATTTTTGAATTTCGGTGGAGGTGATATGACTAATAACAAAATTTATTGAGTGAAGCGGAATAACCTTTATGATGATAATGGAGAATGAATTTCCCATGTCTTCGTTCTTATAATCTAGCAAATGTTGAATAAACAAGTTAGGTGGATTATGCATAACCCGGATTCTCTCTGTGTGTGACAAAAGCTAAATACTTTACTACATGTGATATCCTTGATGCTACTGACCTTAAAAATTCTTCATACACTTGAAAGAGTATTCTTGGTGCTTTAGAGTTATTTTCTTTTAGAGTTATTGAAGTCGGTATTGTTTAAAGTATTAGAGATGGTTATTAGTGTTGTTGTGTGGCATGATAATTGAATTCTTCAAGATGGTTGCCACCATACTCCACTGCAGATTTTCACAGGTAGATGTTTCTATTTTATTACTTAGACCCTCCTCCACCAGAGTACATTTGTTTTAATACGAATGGTTCAACCCTGGATAACTTTGATTTAGCCGGTATAGAGTGTATCTTGCGTTCACACTCTGGTTCCTTTCTGTAAGTCATCAGTGGTTACATCGGCTACACAGATAATAATATTGCAGAATTTGTAAGTTTACGCATGGGTCTTATGTTGGCCATACAACGAGATATTTATCATCTGCTTATCCAGACATACTCTTATTACTTATTTGCTTGTTTGACTCTTATTACTTATTTGCTTGTTTGTGCAGGCTTCAGTATCCGGCTCGGGTATATCAACCTCCTTAATATTCGCAAACAGTTACACGCTTTTCAGTTCAGATTTCTTTTATTTACAGGGAGGCCAATGGCATGGCTAATGGTCTGGCAAAATGTGGCAGTGCTATGTATAGTACTGTTAGTAGTGGTGTTGCTAGTAGTGTTAATGTTCATAGTTCGGTTAGTATTAGTATGTTATCCGGACAGATGAATCCAGTTTTACATGTGTGGGACATCTGTCCAGATTGGCTTGATATATTAGTCTTAGCATACCTCCGTTCAGTGTTTATGCGCCGTGTCACCCAAACTGCATGTTTGGAATCGTTTGTATATGAACTCTGTTAGTAGTTATTATATTATATATATATATATAACTAGTTGCTTGTCAAAAAAAAAATAAAATGATAAAAGTGCTCAAAAAGAAAAAGGGAGAAAACAAAAGGAAGAAATGGCATCAGATAATCTTATATACAAAAATCACAATTATATGGAGGGTGATGGCCTAGTTCTCTTCATTTACATCTGACTTGGAATCACTGGATAAATTCAGTGAAGAAGACCACTGATCTGGAACCATTAAGAAGTAGGCAGACATGGCTTTCCTGAATCGTTTCTTGTATTGCTTCGGTGAAATTACCGTTGGAGATGCATTTTTTGGCCCTCCAAGAATGCCTGATGCCTTAACCCAAGTTTCCAGATGCTTGTCCCATGTGTACTGTCTCATGAAGTCAATTATTCCAAGCACCAGCTCATGTTTCTCCGAGTCCACACCAACAAGTAGAGAGTAGTCCATAACATCTATCGACTGCAGCAGCAACATAATTCTTAGTTATCCAGAGATTTTATAAAATAACTGCAAGTGTATAGTTTGTTCAAGTATAGAACACATTGTAAATGAAGAACTAGGCAGGGTCAATTCATATTAAGGACAAGAAGCTCCAGAAAGGTTGCAAGATTATAGCAAATGAAATGATGACCTTGTTATGTGCGTCTTACTCCAAATTCATGTGTCATATTTTGTACGAACTAGCCTTTTCTTTTTTTTCTTTTTTTTTTATAGAAAGAATGGGGTTCTGGAGCTAAGTTCCTATTTAACAAAGAGTATTTTGGGTAAGCAAACAACAGGTGGGGGTTCAATGCATGTTTTAGTTTCCCTGCATGCTAAATGCAGTGGTAAAAAAATAAAAAATCATGCTTGTCACAGGGACGCTTTATCCAGAAGTAAATGGCAGAAAGATGTGTCAATACTCTCATACAACTAATTCATGCTCTGCAAGTTAAATTTCATTTCTAACTCAATAGAAAGTCAATATGAAGCTTACAGCAAGAAATGCAGTGTCATTCCAAACAGCTCTCTCCAACAGACGTTTTGCCTTAGTTCCCAGGAAAATAGGGGAGGTTGGCATTGCCTCTATCAAGTTCTGATCGAGCAAAACTTTATTGCTTCCACTTGAATCAGGATTATACCGCGATCGAGAAGACCCTTTAAGGTCATATAATCTGGTGATGCTGCGCCGAAAAAGAAGGTTCTCCATCACCAGGACATCCATTTTTGATTCTTTTCCCCCTTTGATATGCTTCGATGTGACCTGAAAGCGAACAGCCAACCAACCAACAGAAAACACATACTAAGAGGTGGTACGGTGATTTGATAATCCTATGAAATTTTAATTCCAAACATATCACAAGGATATTACAAAGTAAGCATACCAATCCAAAGCAACCACACAATAAACTAATTCAACAAATTCTGGAAAATCAAATAGAGCCAGCAGAACTCTATCCATTATCATTTGCCGCATATATTTGAATGGGAAACGTAAAATAATATTGTTATGCCAATGACATTACAGTGTCAAGGGAAAAGTAAAACAAAATAAAATTTGGCACATGTTCAAGGCCCTTAGTCGAGGAAAGATATTAAATGAGAGAGAGCGGTTATTGAGTTTTTGTTCCTATAAAATTTGACACACGTGGAAGAGAACTGTTTCACATAATAACATTTGATTGAACTCTCCACATATTAATCATCCAAATTTCATGTCCCCAAGGAAGTTCATAATCAGTTGAAAATGAAAGCATTGTTCGAAATAACTTTTCTTATGCTTGTGTAAACTTCTCTTGTTTGTTTAATAAATTAAATTTAGCCGTTTGGAAGAAAAACAAAAGAAAAAGGCTCTGGAGCTTAATTTACACTTGTTGAGTGACATGTCAAAACTGGAATATTCATCTGGATTCACTATTTTATACGAACCAAGCTGGACAGTGATAGCTATTATGTCTTTAGACATATCTATCTCCACAAACAGTGCCACATGATACGGTTAAGTAACAAGACAAGTAAGCCATTAAGTGGGAAAAGATGAACGGTACATAGAATGGACATATAATGAATTAGAATATTGATGTATCACAACAGCAACTATAAGAAAATTGATACCTGATAAATGCCTAAAACCTTTGCAAGGCAGGTGGGACATCCCGTACTTATTGATTCGGTTAGGTACCTGAAGTAATATGATGCAAACTTAATAAATGACTCTAACTCTGTCTTTGTCACTTGTTTAATGATAAATCGGTCATCCAATGTTTTTGCAAAGAATACGTTGCTTTTACCACCCTGAGCACCCCACTTCTTGCAGCGACTGAGTGAAAGAACAAAATCTAATTCACTTGCACAGCAAACTCGCCTCAAGGCTTCAAACTGCTTCGCAAAATAACAAGTTACACTGTACTTCACCTTCCCAGGAGGACCTTCATCCGAGAAAGATACTCTGGCATGCAAGGAATCAGAAAACAGAAGTGGATCCAATCCAGAGAAGCCCCGAGAAGCAGAGGACAGGAAGCTTTGATCAGCAGAACCAACGCTCCTTGTGGACTCGGATGGTATATCCTCGAAAGAATTAAGTGAGAGCAAATTAACAGACTCCAAAATCGAAAATGAAGAAGTGGATCCCAAAGGTTTAGGCTTTTCAGGTGCCTCTGACATAAAGTTCTGATAATCTGGTGAGGTCAGCGCATATGCTATGACGCTAGTAGGCTCATCATCATAAACAGGCAGAATGATGTCACCAGAGGCTACAGGTAGCAGTAACCTAGCACCACCAACATGTAGCAAGTCTCTCAATGATGTGATGTAAACGGGTATATAGGTATTAATCATGCCGAGCTTCTGTGCATTATCTGATGAAATCTTATTAAGTGACTCGTACAAAAATGAAAAGGGTATCCTCACCCAGCTACTTGGGTTTTCCATCTCACTTGCATCGATTATAGGCAATTCAGAACGTGGGGGATATAACTCTTTGCCCACAAATGAATCTTTTGTGGAAGGACCAGCAGCAAGTTCTGTTGTTGAATTACTGGAAGATACCTGATTCAGTACCTGGGGAGATGTATTCATGGCTTTCTCATCTGAGGCTACATGTTCCCGCCATTGATTACCTGCCCATTCAGTATCTATGTTATCAGATAAATTTTCCACAGCAGCAAAATGCCCCTGTGATTGAGCCCTTCGTACAGCCTTTATTGATTTTAGGCTCTCTGAATGACTATTTGAATCTAAACCAAAAGATTGACGAGGATCAAGATCCCGTTCACTAATCAGGGTCCCACATTTGTCAATTCCTCCATGGATTTCATGAGGAGAGTTATTCCGACTTTGTCCTGCCTCAGTCATGGCTACATCGGGATTGAAATCAACAAGAGAGCAGTCCCAGCTACTGAAACCTCTACCTGGCCTGGAAACCACATTCAACTCGGCATGCTTCTCCCGAAAATTGACAGGTGTTTCCTTAGACGAGATGCTCTTGTTTGGAACCCTAGATCTCGGAGTGTGTATCAAGCGTTGGTCCCAGACATAAGCAAGAAAAACTAACTTCTTTCTCAACCTGTTCATCTCAAGAATGTCAACTGCCGGCTTACCAGATTTTACCTCATCATTTAGCATGCCCCACATAGACTCCTGAACAGAATCCGGTTCAGTATATTCTACATGATAGCTAGACATCTTTGCTAAAATCAATGGACGCATGGATTATTACAAGGAGGATTAAATTGGGAAACACGTTGCAGTCTTTTAAATAGTTTCTATTCAAGGTCTTCATGTAATTGTGTAGGAATGCTGTAAGCTAACTTTGAATCTAAGAGTGGTATGAATAACAATACTGGGAAGGGAATGCGCACACACAAACAGAAAGATACAGACAATCAGCCAGAGAGGGATTAAAAGCAAAAAGACCACCTCAAATTCTTTTTTCTCCATTTGAAACATCAACTTCAGTTCCACTATCCGTTGACCTGTATCAGGTGGCTTTGCGCTTGAGCCGTTCCCATCCTTTGCGGAGATCTGATGAATTGCTTTCAGGACCTCAGCAAAGAGGTGTGTTGCCTTGAGTCTCACCTGTTTGTTTAAGCAAATGAAAATGGTAAATTATCGAAACCTGGCAAGAACTATTTGCATTTCCAAGTAATATCACCTCATCAAGATCTTTCTGTATCCACTCCTGCTCATAATAATTAAACTCAACTGCTGGAGGTGGAAGATAGACAGAATGGACAACAATTGGAGCATAGTGGAAGCATGCAACCATTCTGCCTAAACTGCAGGGAAAATTTTGAAGGAAATCAGAACAAAAGGAGACCAAACACATTCTATTTTGCCTCTTGGAAACTAAAAAACTTATAAAACCCCCAACTGACGGAGAACAAAACACGATTGGGATGATGATAGGGTTGAGCAACCAGCACTGCAGAGCAATACCAATGAGACTCCAACTATTTCACGACCACCAAGAATAGATCATGATTCGTACTCCCACTTTTTATATAAGATGTTTTGTGTTTTATCTGTTTGATAAATATAAGATGTTTTAGGAGTTTCTATCATGTCATTCCATTTTTTATGCACCCAACCCCTTAATTGATCTTTTTTTTTTTTTGTCTTGAACTGTACAAAACCTTAAACATAATCTTCTATAGGTGAGTTTATTTATCCCAGGCATGGCCATTTTTATTTTCAATTACTTATCAATACGATTGATAAAGAAAAGGCTGTGTAAGTTTGTGTGGAAAAACCAAAACATATTAATATCTTATATTAAAAATAGGAGGGACCGAGGGAGTAGTAAATCAGAAAGAAAGGTTAAAAAAAGGCCATCACCTCAAGAGAATTCAAAAATAGACCATGAATCATGATGTTAGAAAAGTATACCCATAAAATCGAAGGCAGTCTCTGTGAATTGAATGGCCACAAGTTGCAACCCTGCTCGCAGCAGCATGGTTTGAAAAACTAAGCTCCAAAAATTTTCCAAAAGATAAGCCCCAGGCAGCATCTGACATCAGCACTCTTTTAGTCGCAGGAGGAAAACCATTAATCCTGGGGCAGCGTAAGCACCGGTGCCACATCCAGATTTTCCCTTCCCTCTCTCCGGCCAAGAGAAACCCAGGAAGCTTCCTTACCGAAATTGTAAGACTTCCTTGTTGGTGAGTATAACAATGAATATGTGATTCTGCTGGCATTTCACATGAGTGGCACCGGTATACCTGGGAAATAAAATCAAAAAACCAATATATCTTAATATATTGTACTGAACTTCATAAATTATGCAGCTGCATCAGAGAGTAAACACTGTAGATAAGGAATCTATATACCTGGTCAAATAATTGGTCTTGTAGAAATCGACCCAAAGGTCTGTCAAAATTTCCATAGTATTTGATTCGAAGTAGATGAGAACGCTCACACACAACTCCTTTCTGCACACATCTTGATGAAAGAGAGACCAAAATGCTCTGTTGATCTGATCGTTGAGGAAAGTCTTCCTTGAAGGGTCCTAGCTCCCCATGGTCATCACTGTTAAGCTCAGAACTGTCCAAATTTGAAGGCTGTTTATTTCTATCATCATCGTAAGAAATGCTGAAGCCAACTCCTGAATCCTCGGCCATGTAAAACTGGTCAGAGACTAAGTTTTGAAACTGGGCTGAGCCTATGTTTTCAGTTCTCACAGCTTCATCAAGATAATCCATCTCTTTTGCCACGAAACATTCCCCAGAGGACCCACTGTTACCATCCTTAGGCTTATGAATAGCAAATGGCTTGTCCAGGTGAGGATCCAATAAATCAGAACAGTATTTGGTGCAATCTACGTCATCCTTCATATAGTCTGTTTTTGGAGTCTTCGCAGCACTTTCAGACTGGGAAGGAGCTGCGTCAGACATTGGAACTGCTTTAGACGATTCTCCAATATCTAGAAACAGGTCATTCATAGACTGAAATGAGTTGGTTGGGTCTTTCGACCCTTGAGGCTTTTCAGAAGAATCATTGTAACCAGGGATCATGGATATGGATCTGTCAATGTTCGATGGCCTGCCAGGGAGGGCAACTTTTATAGGAGATGTCAAAGGAAGTTCTGGCAGACGAGCACCTTCATCAGCAAGAAATGATGTCTCTAGAGCTAAGTGGTAAGCAGCAAAAACACCATACTGAACGACGTGTTTAACTTTCTTCAACTCATCCCCACTGGCCCCCTTGAGGAGAATCTGAAGAGAGTAGTAAATTTATGTTAATGACACATCTATGCCTAACATGCAGGTCAATAGAATAAAACATTTAGCTAGTATAACTACAACTTCCAATAATGTGGAAACTGGAAAGTACCCAACCCTCCCTCTCTAGTGTAGCCACATCATTCTGTGCAGATCTAAAATAGCAAAGGAAAGAAGCTTAATGCACTTTTAGTCTGAGAATAAACCTAAATCGTTAAAGTTTCATGGTTCCTTCAAAATAAATGAAAAGATTGGTTGGCTTCTATAAACCAACCTGGACTTTCATATTACCAAGATGGCAACAGATTCCCAGATAAGCTAGATGACAAGCTTGGTACTAGAGAAGTCACATTTTAAACTTACAGTCATTTTAGCATAGTATTTCCTTTTTTGTCAGAATTTCAATCAGGATCTCAACTCCATGGATGAAAAACCTATTGCACATTAACACATCATTCTTAGTTGCCTTTGTCATGCCTTAAAATTTTTTATTATGTAATAAAGTGACAATCTATCTGACCTGCAGAATAATTGAACGAATTTTCGGTGCAAAATATGTATATGACCTTACGTTTTACTCTAAATTTATGTGACAGCATGTAACAAGCTTTTCTGGGCAAACAATGATATAAGACTATACGTACTGTACAAATCAAATAACAAGTTCAAGTGGATTTATGTCAAAAATTAAAAGTTGTAAGTATGGATCTACCAAAATTTATGAATTTCCAAGTATATTTTATTTTAATTAACCCTAATCATACTGAACATTGAAGTCAGGACTTTCATTTGGAGGTTGTTTATAATTTATAATTAAACATAAAACTTCTTTCGCCTGGGTCACTTGAGCTCCAGAAAAATGTTAAGTATAAAACTGGTTTTAAAAGAGATTGCACGTAATTAAAAGAATATTTGCAAAAACTGATTTTATCAAAGTCAAAACTACTTACGGTACAACCCAATGGCCTAGGGCAGCCTTCGAAAAACATAAGTGTCTTTGTTAATTTTTTCCCAGCTTGGCCCGCACTGCCAAGATCTTCCAAAAACTTGTCAACATGAAATGAGTCGCAGTAACCTAATTTTGTCGAAGAAAGATTATCAATTGAAGGAACTATTTGGGCACCAGTACAGCGAGCTATACGCTCCAAAAGTTGTCTCTTGACATTAAGAACAAGAGATATGTCCTTAGCAAGAAGATAGTCCTGCGCATATCGCGATACTGATCTTTCCACCAAAAGAATGTTTGGATGGTGTGCTTCAATCTTTGCAACAGCCATTCTCAAATGGTCCATTTCCTAAAATAGACAATATAACATCAGATGTAATTCACACGATAACTAGGGAAGAACAAAGTATGAAGTTTCAGGAGGACTTCAGATAAGCATAACATTTGAAAAATCAGAGAAAGTCAAAGCAATCACCTGCTGTAACAATGTGTCAAAACTTGACAAGTGGTTGGGCACTCGTTGATATTCCAGCGCACCACCAAGCAATAGCATCCTGGGTTTATTGATTTTCGATGTCATTCTTCGATGAGCCACGTTTTTCTTGCAAACAACTCCTTTAACCACCATACTATAAGAACACATTGTGAGCTTCATCTAATTTGAAGAACATCAAATACGTTACAAAAGCAAATACATAATCCAACTGAATTACTCTAAAAGGCAGATTAACAAATGTACTTCCTATTTCCAAAGATCTGGCTAGCCATTTATATTCATCTAATATCTACTCACTAGAGCCTCATATGAATCAAAAAATCCAAAATCGGAAGGAGTGGGGTCCCCGAAGGAAAAAGAACAAAACAGAACTGTTTAACTGGCTCTGATTTTCTTCTTCTCCTTTATCCCTGTGAATTAGTGTGAGATCTTCTTATAACACACACCGCAATAATTGATAGATGATACACACCGAGTCGTTTATAGGAAAAGGCAATGATGAAACAGTAGTCTAACGTAAAGACAGATTCTCCTAGATGCATGCGGCACAAAAATGAGTGGGTATCAGGATGTCATAACTTTTGAAATAGAAGCTTATATTTAGTGCCAAATAATAATTCAAGGTCCCACAGACAATTTAAGAAAAGCTACAAGGCAATTAAATGATAGAAGTGTGTGGAAATCAAGTTCCGAACTGTTTTAGTGTGAAGAATGAAGATGCCAGTGTTTATGTAATTGGTGATATGCTCAAATTATGGAGTAATTCCAAGCACCAAGTATCAGAGAAACTTTGAATTCAAAATTTGGAGTTTAGAGTTAGTGGATTTTTTTAGCATTTACATCATGTTTGTGGTGTACGCTTTGAATAGAGGATATAACTTCGAATCTTAAAGGCATGCAACAAACGAAATTACCTCTGGCTTCGACGCCCACTAGCTAAACACTTAACCTTAACATATCCACCTGGATCCATACCCCCGCCCGTGCTAGTATCTGGCTTCAGAAAATTCGCAGCATCCAAGGATAATGAAGTAATAATATCCAACCAACTCTCTTCCATGTTATCCTCGTCAGTCTGGAGGTTTTCAGCTTGCAAAAGTTGAGTGATTAAAGCTCTGAAGTGCCCATCAACTACAGTTTTCATGGCCTGTCTGTGCTCTTGGGTAGACCTGTCTCTACTTCGTGACTCCCCCACATCGGAACTGTGAGATTGTAGGTAACCCCATTTTTCTGAAGCATCATAGTTCGTGTCATCATCGTCATCTTCAGACAATAGATTCTCTCTCTCATCCTCCTCATCCTCAGGCTCTGGGGGAAGCCAAAGAAGACCATTGTTTTCATAATCCACAGGTTCAAGATGTGCATCATTTGGAACCTCCGAATGAGGGGGTCCAGAAGGAGCATCACTATTTGATACATCGGGTTTACCCTCGATCTCTCTTGCACAATCTGATAGGTGAGTTTCGGTATTTTCAGGCGACTTGGCTGATTCTGAATCACATGTTGAGCATGTGTTTTGGTCAGTAGGATGAACTGCATGCTGCTTGTTGATGTGATCACCATGACCATAGGTGACAGTAGCGGAGCACATATCAGGACTCAAAAGGGTGTCTGTAGAATGAGATCTGTAAAATGGGTAGTCATCATCATCCTCTTCATCACTCCTGAAATTACCAAGGGAATAAGTCCCAGCCATTTTCAAGAAAAAGTAAGTTGAAAAGAAGAGAAGAAAAAATTAGGGAACGCCCAGAGTCCTTATCATAGCAAAATATCCATGTTATAAAATTACGGCATTGCATATATTTTACAGAAAGAAACACTGCAAAAGCATGATAAATATGGTTTATGAACAGGTGAACCATGACACTTGACAGGGTGAAATTAAAAAAAAGAGAGAAATAATTGCTTAAGGAGTTCTACGTCTAACTAATTAACTCAGCCGCTTTTAGGGCTGAAACACAAATCATACTGGAGCTACCGGGATATCAACTGTGGAGTTTCATTTTAAACTAATCAGCAATTCCTCCTCTAAGGCTTGATATGGTTCATGTATCATGCATAATTTCTTAGACATGAACAAAACCAACATGAGGGAGCATCACAGATTACAGAACCAAGAAGATCGGAAAGCACAGGAAGGCTCTCCAAAGGTAGGAAGTCACTACCAATATTAATAACCTGCCTCAAAGCTAATGCATCGTTATGCAGAAGAAGGACTGTTATCAGCCAAAGCAAGGCGAGAATGCATTCCTACCGACATAGGCCACATCTACTATCTAAGAGACACTTGAGGATCACACTGAAAGTGCTTAATAAGAGAAGATGAAAGTCTGGGATAAAAGAAATACTAACAAAGAAAATAAGAAAGGAAAGTCTGAAATGAAAAAAGATTTAACAATTAAAGTTACTTCACTCAATGACAGAAAATCAAAATAAGGATGGCACACCTGCTGCAAGATCCAAACTGGTCGGTGAAAGTATCCTCAGTATTGAGATAGTCTATCTTTCCATCGCTTTTTGACCGGTCTTCTCTTACTGATTCCGGATCCATCTCCACAGACTGACAAGAGCTCTGTCCAACAGTGGGTGAAATTTGCTGGAAAGGCCCGGTGGCATATGCAGCTGAACCAGCACTGCTACAGCTATTGCAGGTGTAGCAACTAGATTGATTACTGATCAAACTCAAAGAAGATGGAGATGAACTGAGTCCAGGACTGGACACCATCATCGGGTTCTCACCAACTGTACCCTGATTCCATTGCTTAAAACAGTAATTGCATACCCGAATCCTATCCCCATCTTCTCGCCCACTCTTAAACTCATCGGACGGTGCCGGAACAGAATTTGTGGTACACTTGGCACAGAAAACTCGTCCACACAATCGGCAATGGTGCCTGCGGTTAAAAACAGTGAACTGCGAATCACAATCGTAGCATACCCTGCAGCTGTGGTCGGGCATCCAAAAATCTCTGGACATATTTGCAGGTTCTTTTCTCTGCAGGATCCATGATTTTACTAAGTCAGCAATGGCAGACGGTTTTCTGTCCTCTGGAGTGCCCATGAAGCATAAACCTCATGCCTCATTTTCAGAAACCAATCATCCGCCGCCTCCTATAAACCCCCCTAAAATATCATCTAAAACAAAAACAAGGTGAAAATTAACCACCACCGCCTGCAACTTCTGTTCGTATAGTACAAGAGAACAAACTATAACAATTAATTGAATCACAAAACGAGAAGATGAAACTACTAAAAGTAAAAGATAGTAAAACCGTACCAAATCAAGCAAATGAAATGGAGTCGTAGCAGAAACTCAAATCTGAACTGGTAAGAAAGCAATAAATGAAAATGAACCGAAAACAAAACATTGAGTACATAGTCTCCAAATTAGCTGCCAATAGCTCGTGAGCTGTCACCTCCTCATCACTCAAAGCCAATGCAAAAATTATCTCTTCAACAACACAAAAGAAAATCTAACAAATCACAATTTTAGAATCTTACGGAAGTTTCTACTGAATCAAATCAAGTCCCCCACAACTCTACTAAACTACACTTGACGCAGGCATAATTACACATGTATACTCTTTCACCACAATAAAATTAGGTAAAAATGGAAGTAGAACGAGCAAATGAGTGCAATTCATACAAATGGTGGAAAAATAGCACAATACCTGTAAATTTGGCGGGCTTTCTAGTGGTTGTAGAGAGTTCGTACGAGTTGCAGATAATCAATTAAGAAATGGAGAAAATGGAAGGTGAGAAGGTGAGAGAGTCACGAAAATGGCATGAAGAGAGTGACAGGTGAGAAAGGGAAAGTAAAATGGACACGAAGAGAAAACTAGTAATATATTACCAATTTCCATTTCTTTCTTTTGCTACTCAGAAAAGATATTTTGACTGTTTGTATTGCTTACTTAAAGTGGAGGTCTTATTTTCTTTGCAATTTATTTATAATATGTTTATATGAATTTATGTGAATTATTAATAAGTGAAATTATCGTTCACCGCCCTTTTCGACTTCACAGTGTTTCCGTTACCGGCATAAAGTGGGGCCATGAATATTTAATATGTATATGCAGTTATGCAGTTTAATCCTTTAATGGATTTTATAATTGTTTGTTATTTTAATGGGTTTTGTGATTGTCAGTTAGTGTTAATGACGGATAGAGTTGATGGGATTTATCTATCGTAACCAACCATCTGCTGGTCAATTAGTATGTGTTTTCCAGTGTATTCAAAACCGGATCGGATCGCCCGGTTCAACCGGTCCGACCGGAATTTTGAAGGATTCCGGGTTGTTGGACATTATAAATCGCATGTGATTAGACCGGAGTAAACCGCCCGGTTTTACTGAAACGCTGGCACGGTTCAACCGGACATAGGCGGTTATGACTTCAATTAAAAATGTAGGAGTGGAATATTGAACCTGGATATATAGAATGGAAGGATGACATAACTACACTTGGAGACAACATATTTTATTCACTCAATGTAAAATTTTGACCTAAATAAAATTTAATTAAATCATTCATTTAACATACTTTCAACTTTATTTTTTTTAGTTTTCTTCATTAATAGCGTAGAAGATTAATGTTGAATTTATATTTTTAAACATTCATCATTTTTCTAAGAATTTCAATAATCACTCTCCGTAGAATACTTATAACAAAATAAAATTGTGCGCATATAGAATTGTTAAAAGGGAGATGAAGATATAGAATCTCATATTAAAAATGAGTATATACAAATACAAACAGTTTATATAAAACTGAGAGGAAATTAAATATATATATTTGTGACTATACACCATCAATAAATGGTGTGAGTGTGACCAATTCAACCGATTGAATCATTATTTTTAGGTTGTTCGGTTTAATGACCGGTTCGATTTTTAATACATTGGTGTTTTCTGTTTTATTTTCTCTTCAGGCCAACAAATGGTCATACTAGTCTTACAACCAATTCATTTTACTATTCTAATTTATTTACTTAGAAGTGAACTTAAAATATTACTCCTTTTATTTCAAATAAATTTTACTCCCAATTTTAAAAGAAGATTTAGTATATGAAAGAAATTATTTCACTTTAGAGTGAAGATATAAATAAAATTTGGAGTGAAGGAATAGAATTAATTACGAAGAATCAAGTTGAATGTGAGTAACCTTTTCTTATACTACAAATTATCAACTAGCTATTTGCACCTTTTTTAAGTCTTGTAATTGTGGTGTGGTGAGTTTTTATTGTTAGTTCATTACATGGTGGTATCTATTTTAAAATTTTAATTTTAATGTAAATTATCTGAATTGTAATATTATATGAATTTTATTATATTTTAATCAACTAAAAGTTTTATTATCAAGAATTAAAAGCACAAGTAATAATCTCAACGGAACAATTACAAAGAAAATCAACACAAATCGTCTAAATCAAAGGAACAAGTTCTAAACCGTAACTATAAAATTATCCATACCAAATACAATCTAAATTAGCACTAAATCCATATCTCAATAACAGGAGATGTTCAACCACCAGAGAATGCTCAATGTACACAACAATCATCTAATCTTCACCACCAAAAATGATACTCGAATCTCAAAAACAATTTCATACTAGAATACACTCCACCATTTAGTTACAACGTTACATTACATCAGTACTTTTTGAATTATAATATTGTATTAGCACGAATCCTTTTTTTATAATATTGGAAAATAGTATATGTGTGCGACCTTTCAACTTATTATTGGTGTTAAAAGATATATATAAATTAAATAATTAAAAATTATTAATAATAGTGTTATTTGTAATAAGATTATTAATTCATATAAGAGTAGGCATATATAAGATTCATATAAGAGTAGGCATATAACCTGTTGCAAAGACAAAAGATATTAAAATGAAGAGTTACGAAGGAAAATGAAATAATTTCATCCGGTAATTACTCTGTACATGTTCATTTTTTCAATAATTTTCTTATTGGGCCAAAGCTTCAACCTGGTCCATTTGTTTCTATTCTCGACCCTATTATTCAACAAATTAGGCAACCCATCACGCAACTTTAATTATTCATTTGGAATAAACCATTAATCTACTTTCACTCCATAAACTACCTCTAAATAATTTATTAATACATCGAATCATATTTTTAAAAAAAATATAGATATATTAATCAGAATGAACTTATATTGTAAAAGAAAATTACAGATACATTAATCAAATCAAAGCACAATCCTAACATTGATGATTTTTTCAATTTGAAAAGACACATTTTGTTAATATAAATATTTTACAAAATTTCATGAATAAGAGATAACCTAGACAAGACCGGCGCAAAGAGTCCATATAAGAACATCCAACATAATACGAGAGCATGTTTCAATGAAGCTTATCAAAAGCAAGGAGGATACAACAAGGTGGGCGAAAGCACACATGGGGAGTATGGATCGGATATATTACAAGTTACTTGCAAATATGGCAAGATTTAACAAACCTAAGGCCAAAAGAGGTGCACAGGTAAACATGTATAGGGCGAGAATGTTCTCCTATGAAAAAGAATATGGCAAGGAATAGTGTAACGCATGTGAGTGGAACGAAGCCGGCGATGCCTTGCGAACAATCAATTCTCCAATTCAATCTTCTGGCGCTTGAGATTCACTTGCACGTGAATGGCACGAAAAACAAACTAAATGCTATTAGTAGCTTAGCTTAATTAGGCATGTCAATGTCTCACACATACGTATTAAAATGGATTTTACTCGAGGGTCGTGCAAAATCAATTTTAAGTAGGATGATAAAAAATGAATCGTGGAAATTAAGACGGGGAGGAGGAAACACTTATGTAAATAACAGTCTTCCATGTGATTATTTCTCACAAATTTCTAACATTTCAAAATTAATTACTTTGCAACAAAATGAAGGCAACATGCCGAGTACTTCGCAAGATGAAACTTAAAAGCAAGACACGATGATTTACAAAGGAGAGGAGAGTTCTTTGTTGCACTTTTTTGAGAAACAAGAAATGGAAAAAAAAATGTTGACAGAGAAAAGTAAAGAGAGAAATATATATCTCCAATAGAATACGAGAGAACATTTCAATGGAGCTTATCAGAAGCAACAAGGGTACAACGGGAAAGGCGAAAGCATTAGGGGGGGGGGGGGGGGGGGCGGGAAGGGGGAAGAAGGGAGAAGGAGGGGATATGGGGGGGGGGGGGGGGGGTTGGACGGTAATGGTGGAAAGGAGATAGAGAGTAAAGCAAACGAGTGAATCAAATACATGAGAAGTTCCTATACATGTATGTATCTCGAATTTTCTGGAGACTTGGAAGGAAGAACCCCTGAAAGAAATATTGGAGAGAGTGGTGGCAAACTTGATGGTGTCACAGTTCTGCGAAATAAGGCAAGAACGGGAAAAACTGGCTTTTTTCCGATTTATGAGAGTTAGGGATGATGAAGAATTGATAAGGGCTAGGGGAGTTTGGATCTGATATTAAAAGGTACTTGCAAATCTGGAAAGATTTGACAAACCTAAGGTCAGAGAAGTGGCACATGTGAACATGTAAAGATGTGAGAATGAGAACTACAGGGAGGAAAGGGGGGATATCAAGCGGTATGGAAGTAAAGATCAGGGAAGGTGATCGATTAAGGAGAAAAATAATCAGCAAGAAAGGGAGCTCGGTGAAGGAAGAAAATGTGATGTAATAGTTAAGATGAGAAAAAAGGATATGGGGAATAAGGTGAAGGGGCGAGAAAAATATCGACTTAACTGGAAAAAAATGATGAAAATACATAGAATAATTGGACGTTGAACTGTTTGGTGATGGAATGAAGGAGCAATTAGAGAAAGTTCAGGTGAAGAATTTGTTGGCAGGTAATGTACATAAGGGTTTTAAGGTAGCTAAACTAACAGAAGAAAGGTGTGGGTGCTAGAACCTAAACATGAAGAAGCAAGATAGAATTTGTTAGATGAAGGTGATGAATGGGTGAAACAATGGTTCCATGAATTAATGCTATGAGTGAAGAATGATATTAACAGAAGAAGACGATTTTAGATAAATATTTACAGAGTACCACTACGTGGATGGAGATAAGAAACGTTCGTGAAGATAGGAAATAATGCAGGGAAGACGATCAACGTTCACAAAGATACAGTGGAGAAGAGGGACCTGAGAAAATGAGAAGTACTTTTGGAAACACCAATGTTTAAGGTGATTAGGAAAAGATCATTGGTTCTGGTCCAATGAGAATTTTATCAGGTGAAATTGGTAGAAGAAGTTTCATTTGATATTGTTATAATCCAAGTCCAGACAGGGGATTAAGATGGAGGAACGACAACGAGATCAAAATCCAACATGTTAGACATGTTTTTCGGTATGTAATTGATAAGTGCATTGATGAGGCTGGTGATACAAGTTGTTGGAGTGACAATGAATCGATGGTGGACAGGAACGAAAATCTTAATTAGTTAATTAGTAAATTGATTAAATGTTGGACAAAGAATTTTCATTCCCAGGATGATGATGAGCCCGTTAGACGAGACAAAGTTCCCAATCAATTTTGATAGAAGACATTTTCACATATCTGTCTACTTTTCTATGACCATAAATCTCTCACACACATGCCTCTACCTCCCCTCACCCACATTCAGACATGACCTACTAGCAAGAAGGAATTATAAGTAATAATTTGTGGCCAAGAGAGTGATACACTAATACTTGTGATACAACAAGGAAGTGTTCGGCAAATTTTGAGGTATTTTGTTATGTGAGTAAAAATTACCAGGTTATTATAGTAAAAAACTAAGTTTGTTTTATGTTATAGTTCAATCTAACTAATTAAATTTTTGTGAATTTTTAAAGGTATACATGACTATATCGACGCAATGTTAAAGGCTTCATCACTTCTTACATTTTAATTTTAAATTGTTTCTCAATTTATACATATTATGTACGACAAATTAATTTTTAATTTAATGAAATTTACCGCCATACCCCGTCGAGTATCGACAGGTCATTGACTAGTTGTACATAATTCAGCCGGTTTGGGTTAAGTTGTTAGAATTGCATGTGTTGGGTTGTAACAAGCCCGTTGATTTTAGATAAGCTAGGTAAAGTTGAATTTGGACGTTCCAAAATGCATGGAACGTGTATGAGAAAAGTTGAATTTAAAGTGTAGGGAGTAGTATTATGTAAAGAAGCGTGAACTTTATTAAAATTACAGTTCAATAAATAATATCTTGTTAATAATTTATATTAAATGTTTTTATTATCTCAAGTCGCATCATGCATGGTTAGTTCTCTACTCCGAGAGTGTACCATAAAGAACACAAGGAGGTCTACTAACAGGCCAACAAAGTAGTGCGCAATGGTAGATTGAAGAAGTGCAAGAAGATGGAAGATGGAAGAAGGCATAAGGGTTTCTAGCCCTGTGTACCACGCGAGATATGTTGTGGTAGTCTGTTCTTACTTTTAACTTTTCTACTAATATAGTCAATTCAAGAAATTTCATATATTAAGATTGGTATGTAGTATTAGGTTAAAATTTAAATTAAATGGTTAAAACATAACATTTCGATTCTGAAGTTAAAAGTAGTTTTGATCAGATGTAACTTTGCAACGGAAGTAGGAAGATGCATGCCGAGCCAAATTCAATATTCTTTGGAAACACAATTGACTTGCTACTGTTCCTGGCCAAGTCTGCAACGGACTGAATATCGTGGATGGTTCACTTGTCACCATCTTAAATCAATCCTTATGTGCCACTATCTATTCCTAGCCTAAATTCGCGTTTTCCGGATGATTTTCTCTACGCTTAAAGGAGCTGAGGATCAGGGACAGTGCTTGCTGCAGCATCAAAGATTCCGTGTATTGTTCGCAAGTTATCATGAACTATGTGGTGATTCATGATTGACATTGGACTAATCAATTATTCCCAAGCAGTATGTTAACTTGCGTTTTGGAACTAATTTTGGCATCTTTTGGTTATGATATATCGATGAGGTTGATACATTAACTAGAACAAGATATGCTATTCAAGTGCTTTGGATCCTGTCAAGCATAGTTCGAGGTTGTATTATTATATCCAGAACTTGGCAATTTCATCTTAAAAAACCAAGCTTTTTGATTCACATTGCTCTGTCTCTTTATCCAGAGCATAGTTAATGTAGGAACTCGCCAAGTAAGACACTTTTAACTATATAAACACTTCTCCGCTACATCTGAAATTCCTTCCCCCGCTTCTTGACCAATTCTTTTTCAGTTAGAAACCGCCATTCACAAGAATGGCGAATTGCTTTCGTATTAGTAAGAGTTCATTCACTGACAACATGACGTTGGATCATGAATCACCAGGATCAGTCGATAACCCTAAGCGTATACTCATAGTTATGGATGCGTTAAAGGAGTTCTCGATGGAACTATTCGAGTGGGTCCTGCGGAACTTCATGTTCTTAGGCTATCGCAGCATTATCCTGCTTGGGATCACACCGTGGCTCAACATCCCCCTGTCTACAAAAACAGGCATTTGGGGAGCAGCAGATCATCTTGTTGACCTATCGACTGCTGAAGGCAAGGCCGAGTTCATGAACGATCCAAAGTATCAGAAAATTCAGCAGTTGATAAAGCTGTGTCGGAAATATGGGGTGGATAAGCCAGAGATCAGAACCGGAATGGGACATCCACTACGACTGCTGGTCATTGAGCAGATCAGCAGTCTAGACGCAAATCTAGTAGTGTTCGATAAGCATCATGATAAAAAGTACATCGAATACTATGCGGAGAAAATTCCTTGTAACATGGTTGTAGTGAACAATGTTGGCGAGGTTAATCTGATCAAGAAACGCAACCTTGATGATGACAGCGTTCAAGCAGATGACACTCCAAATGACTACCAGATATGATTTTATTTTAAGTACTTTTGCAATAAATAATGCATCTACACTTGTGCTGGTTAAATAAATTATGTATCTGATGATTACTCCAGATTAACACATGTATAATGCTACGAAGAATCATGATCAAGTGGATGTGCATCGAAATAATAAAAGAGGAGCATTCTTCAAGTTGTTAAGTGGTTTTCTTTTATGAAACAACAAAATTATATTTAATGATTACTTAAACGTCTCATTGACAACACGAGCATAAAGAATCCTCGTACTTTACATCAAAAGTCAAAACCATCCAAGGCAAAATTTCCACAGTTGAAGAATGGTACTACAGTCCATCACCTAGACGGCTAGACACCTCCAATGTGTAATTGCATTATTATGTTCAACTTATCTGCTAGTTTCATGCATATGTCTGCTATTGAGGAGTACTCCAGCTGACGCTAGTTTGGTTCGGAGTGTTACGGAGGTACGGCCTAGGGGCATATCATTCCTATAGACTCCACTGCTACGGTTTAATATTTTCAAAAGATAAATGTAACTCGAACCCCCACCTTATTAATTAGAGGGGAAGCGTATTAATAACTGAATTGTACTTGTCCACTCCACCGTTACATTGAATGAAGAGCACCATTGGTATCCGGATTTGAAAGAAAGCATGAGTACTAAAATATAAAAACGAGAAGAGGCCAAAAGGTAACTTTTGGTGTTTGTGTAATAATCAGTTTACCCCATAAACATCAATTTGCCCTTTAACGATTCATTCAAAGTCCGATTTGTTCTTTTCGTTAAAACTTGTGATCAAATACTACCCGAGTCCAATTTTGACTATTTTTCCAGTTATCATCTTGTGTGTAGTACTAATAATTGAATGTTAGCTGGATAATCAAAGGAGAATGAATGAATGATGGGATTCAAAAGGGATATGTTAGAAGATTGGAAATGAAATTCATGGAGAAAAGCTAGCTATTACTCTCGAAATTAGATGTAGAAAGTGGTGGCGGTGTGGAAAAATATTTTTAATTTAATTTGATTATAGTGAAAGAATATTTGAAAGCTTGATATAATTTTAAGTACTATGAACAATTTTTATGCTCTTATAAACGTTGATTCTAAGTTATAAACTTATGTTTGGATTAAAAAATGAAAATAAATGCGAGTTGGAGCATATTTAATTAATAATTCAATAGAAAATAAAGTTCCAGCGGATGTTATGATTAATTAATCTGGTAAATGTGGATAATGGATACCCACGTTGATTGAACTTGGATCCCATCTTAAAATACTCTCTTCACCCCGTTAGAAATGAAATATTTGAAAAAAGCTCAATTTTAAAGAAAATATGTAGTATGTGGTTAAGAATGAGTTTGAGAAAATATATGTGGTGGAAAATGAGTTGTATGGTGAGGTTATTGCAAAAAATGAAAAAATGTTTCGTTTGTAATGGAACGATCAAAACGGAAAAATATTTTGTTTGTAATGGGACGGAGGGAGTATATAATTGGGCATTATATAACAGTATGAATGAAAGAATTGAACTTTCAAACTTCAACTAAGACTGGTAAAAAAAATTGAACTTTCAAACTTCAACTAAGACTGGTAAAAATTTCACCATAGAAAAATACGTAGACTAGGTAAATTTTGAGTTTTTGGCCAGTAGCAAAATTGTATACTTCTTTCACCAATTCATTCTATATAAAGTTGCCCAAAGTAGGAGCCTTGATCATAAGCCAGTTTCTAAAGTCTAATTCTTAAAACATAATTATGGCTGAGATAAAGTTGTTGGGTACTGAAGCAAGTTTCCCATGTGCCAGGATTGTTTGGGCACTGAAACACAAAGGGATACCCTTTGAGTTTGTGGAGCAAGATTTACTGAACAAGAGTCCTCTGCTTGTGGAAATGAACCCGGTCCACAAGAAAGTTCCCGTCTTGATACATGATGGTAAGCCGATTGCTGAGTCGTTGGTAATCCTCGAGTACATCGACGAGACGTGGAAGGACATCAACCCTTTGTTGCCTGAGGATCCGTATGAGAGAGCCATAGCTCGGTTCTGGGCCAAATTCAATGATGAGAAGGTATTGTCATGAGTAACAGTTGCTTTCTGTTATAGTATATGAAATGATTATCTGCACTCTTTCTTGAAATTCTTGGTCATGTAACTATTGACTAGATCTAGTTGTATCTTTTAACTATTGACTAGAGCTGTAGGCTTACTAAACATGGTGGCTGGATGCTTGAAATGATTGTTTTAGATTCATCTGTACTGATATATAACAACTCAATATTCTAAGTTGTAACATAGATCTGAAATGTTACAGGTTGTTCTTAGTTCTTGGCAAGCTATGGTCTCGGATGGAGACCAAAAGGCAATAGAAACCGCACAAGAAGCACTGGCACACCTAGAGAAGCAGATCGTGGAGAAAAAGTTTTTCGCAGGAGAAGAAATTGGATACCTAGACATAGTTGTGGGTTGGATCTCCCTATGGCTTATTGCCATGGAACAAGTTGGTGGCATCAAGCTTCTAGACCCGGCGAAATTCCCTTCACTCACTGAATGGACTAAGAACTTTGTGCAGGTTCCGGTTATTCAAGAAAGCCTTCCACCAAAGGAGAGTGTGGTTAAGTACTTCCAGTTTGGACTCGATTATATGCGCTCAATGGCTGCTAAAAAGTAGTAAATCACTCGTTCCATCATGCTGTGTGGGGTTTAATTAGCAATGTTGATGATGCATTAGTTTAATAAAAAAGTTTGTTGGACCATTAATTACTCCTTCATATTTTTTAAGAAGTGTTTAAAAGAAAGGAAAATTCTACACAATTGTAAATTTGACATTGAACTATAGTACTTTTAGATAACCTGAAAATTGAACAATTTTATTGTTTTATCTACCTTTTAAATTTAGGATAAAACAACTAAATAAGACTCCTACAACTAGTAAAGCATGTCAAACACAATCCATTGAGGAAAAATCTGATTTTAAACACAGAGATAGAAATATCTCGATTAACAAACAAAACACGAGGTAGAAAAATCTTGATAAGTAGTTATTATAACACAAGTAACATGTAAATAGCCAATAGCAATGAACCAGTAAAAACAAGAGCAGCACTCAATCTACAAAATATATGTGCTGCAGTATTAACTTTTCCATCAAAATAACAGGCAACTTGGAAATAGCTAATAGCAATGAGCCAGTTAAACGAGAGCAGTAGCGTTTGGTAAAGGTGCCAACATGTTCAAAATATAAAATCTACAGACCACCTGTTTCCATCTGCATAGCTAAACAGAGCCAAAATTTCCATCCATGCAAAGTCTCAGAGCAACCCAAGAAAGCCGAAACACAACTGAATCATCTAGCACATATGGACAGAACAGAGCTGAATTTCCCACAAGCCCTATTTCACCCATGCATGGAATCTCAGTTTGTAACCATTGGAGCATGGATCAGTGGCGTTGCTATGTCGCTCATATTCCCAAAATTTAGAACGAACCCAGAATTTGTCCCAGTCATTATCATAAACGGGCTCATCTTTGACTTTCAGATCTTTTATTTGCTCAAAACATCTTTTCCCTAAATCACCCTCCAGATCAACATTATCACATATACGAAGACCAAGTGACTCAAGGAGTGGGCATCCATCAAGAACCGCTTTCAAACCTTCATTTGACATTTCACACCCGATGAGCCGAAGGTGGAGCAGGCCAGGCATGCTTTTTGCAACTGGCAATATCGGTATGAAAAATGACGAAACAGATTAAATGTGAATGATTTTAACATGGGGAGCAAGTGCCCTATCTCTTTAACATATCCAGATGAGATCTCCGAGATACAGTAAATATGAAGCTCTTCCAAGTGTGGAAGGTTTTTAACTGCTTTAATCAGACCATGGCCTGATAGTTCACTGTTGTAACCTGCAATTCTTAGACGTTTGATCTGACTACATCTGCCAATACCATAAAAAAATAGGATGAGCATGAGATACGGCTACTCTTAATTGATAACGAAACTCTAAAACAACTTAAGCATCCAACATTAAAAGGAAACTCATAATCAACTAGCAAAGATGCTAATTTAAAAGGAGGCTCGCTGGCCCTTCCTTAAAGGGCATAATTGTTACATATGCACACAAAGTCCCACATCACCTAGATAATACACTCAGATCAAATGCACAGCACACCGTTGATCCTGTGTTTGAAATTCAGCAACAACTTTGTTCCCTTTGTATAATTCTAATCCAAGTTAGATCTCCTGTCTATACTGAAGCAATGTGTTTGTTCCAGAAAGTGAAATGCTTCAAAAGTCTAGGAAATGGATATGCAATTGCATTGTTAAATCGTGTCCATGAGCAGTGGTGACAGGATAGTTATGAAGGTTCAGCCTTCAAACATCTATAGATAGACCACAGCCGAAAAATAAAGATACCAAACAAGCAAAATTACGAACCCCGGACAAAGAAACGCAGGATAGTGGACAAAATGCAGATTCCCTCAATTGCATATGACTCATGAGGATCTTATTTCCAATCAACCAAACCATTAACCACCAAACAAACCACACACACAAATCGAAAAATCGATATATTCCAATGCTTA